>APFE030609936.1:203556-222881 GCA_000404065.3 Pinus taeda
TCCTCCAAGGGAAAAGCAACCATACAGGATACACAGCAAAATCTACAAGAAGCAGAAGCAGTCGTACATGATACTCTACTGAAACTACAGGAGACACAAAAATTGGAAAAGGAGGTAGGGAAACATTAAGGAACTAAAGAAGAGGACCTAAAGTCAAAAGAACCTAGCCACCAACCTAACCTTGACTCCTACTATAGGTTTATTGAAGGAGTCAGGGTCATACCTCAAAAAAAAATTCCACTTTTCTTCAATATTGAGAAGGAGAGAGCTAGAACTCAATGAAGGATGCAAATCACCAAATCCAAGGGGGTGGAAGACATTGGGAACATGGAGGAGAAGCTCAAGGAGATGGGAAAAGAGCTAAGTAGCTTGAGAGACAAATAGGCCATAATGAAAAATCAACTAGAAACAGAAAATGCATGGTTGAGAGGACAACCGCAAGAAAGAGATAATCAATTGGCATGTATGGCCAGTCTCTCTTTGGAAGAAATCTACTGTAGGATGCCAGCTAAATCTTATGCCGTATACCTCAAGGAACAGTGGCTGAAGTTCGAGATCAAGACCCTAGCATAGAGAGGCACCATGCCATTTCAGCACTATAGGTAGTTCATTAATCTTTGTGATAATGGCACACTAGAAGATAGGGCCAAGATGTCTGAGTTTTATTTGCACAATATGGCCTTAACATATATGAATGTATGGGACCCTAATGCCAAGCTAAGAGATTTATGGTTGATGGCCTTGGCATCATGGATGAACCATGAGGAATCGAGGGTTGCAGAGATGCAAAAGATATTGGAAAGAGAACAAATTGAACCTCTTATGATCAGAGCTAAACAATCATATCCCATTGCCCTCATTAGTAACCATAATTTGATTGCAAATGATCCTCAGCTTGCACCTAGATATCTTGCTACCCAAGAGCAAGGAATGTCACATTTTGAGGACATGTTCAAGTTGTTAGGGGATGATAGCATACATGCTTGCTTGAGGAGGTGGAACACATTTCCATATAGCTTAAAGATAAGAGAGTACCACTCTCCTCAAAGATTGAGAGAAGCACTAAACAGGACACCCATGTACAAGCAATCTATGCAAAGGTTAAAAGTCAATTGGATTGGCTTGAAAATCAGTCCACCACTACTCTTAGGAATGCTAGAAGGAAGGAAGGAAGAAGAAGAAAAGAGGTAGTGGGAGGAGGTAGAAAGGAAAGTAGGCTTCTATGAACAAGAAGAGGAAACCACATCAGAGGCATGGGATGTCAGGGAGGCCACTAGAGCTATGAAGGATATGGATATTGATTGAGTTTCTCAGAGGATGAAAAACACTTTCAGTAAGGGGGTGATGATGAGCCTCATCATTGGATAGTTATATGGACCTTAATTCACCTCATAGCTTAGTCAAACCAACTCTTCTCACAACTTATTACATGTTTTTTATTATATGAGTTAGAGTTGGATATTATGCCTACTGGACTAATATGCATTGAATGCAGGATTGAAGGAGAAAAACAAGGAATTTTGACAAATACTAAGGTTAAAACTTGAATGGGACAAGGGAGAGGGATTGTAGGAGATAAATCCTCCTCATTTACTTCTCCCCCATTTGAATATTCCTCCATCCATCACACCAACTCGGAGTGCAAGCAACCAAGCCATGAGGATTAGAAAGCAGCTAAGCAAGGCGAGACAAAGAGCTCGTTTATCTCGAGTTTGGGAGCCTAGCCTCCCTGATTTTAAGGAAGTCGTTGGGGACTTCAGTTGTATAAGTAGAGAGGCCTAGAGCCTCATTAGGATTCGAATTTTTGTTGTAAAACTCTAAACTATTTTCAAGCTCCAAACTTGTGAAAGTTTTATTGATGTAATTTTATGTTTTGGTAATAAGAATGAGTTTTGTTTTGAGCTAGCATTGAGTTAACTCCGAGGGCTGATGCTCTTGGGTTAGGACCCAACCCTAGCAACCAAGGTTCCTCTTTCTTGTATCTGTATGTTTAGATTAGTCTCATAGCTTCATTGTTAATTTGCTTTTAAATGTGTTTTCATTGCAAGTAGTGTAGATTGGATTGGTTATTTATTAGTTTGCTTCCATTTGTGCCTTACTTCAGTAGCATGTTAGCAGGGATAAAAGGAGTACCAAAAGGTTTTCAGTGGGTGTCTTGGCCTTATTTCCTCCCTTTGGGATCATGATTTGAGGAAGGGACCCTTATGCAGCCCCAAAAACACAAATTTCCATTTCTTGCATAAGCTTTAGAGGTTACTGTATTTAAGTTAGCATTTGATTAGTTTTTCAAAGTAGGATTTCATTTCCATATCTTCTATCTTCACTCTTTCAGTAGATCTCATCCATGCTTTCATTCCTTTCAGCAACTTTCCTTATGCATAATGTAGGCAGTTAGTTCATTAATTCTACTTTTCTAGCTTATAAGAATGCTTCTTGTTCACATAGCTTTGTGGGAATTATAAATGTTTTATGTAGAGTAGGTGATTCAAGAGAAGACAATACTTCATAGCTAGCAACCTGCTTCCACTCCATCCACCATAGTCATTCCTTGTTTTCACCATCACCTTTACTAGTTTTCATCATTTTTCATAGAAATTCTTCCAAGCACATTGAGTGAATCCAACCATCCTCTATCTTTGTTTTTTATTTTTGAGTGATCGTGGACCTTTCCTCACTTCATTCCACCCATATACCACCTTCCCTAAGCCTTCTATCACCTCCAAAACCTTCCATTTTTCTCTCGGTTGTATCCTGTAGGTTTACAAGGAATCCTGTAGGTTTCTAGTACATCCTATAGGTTTTCCTAAAATGGCCTGTTTTGAGGCTGAATTGAGGGAAAATCTCTAGGAAGTCACCAAAATCATCTCAAGGGTCTCTCACACCATCCAAACATCTCCTAACCCTTCCAACCATCCTCCAACATCCTTAATTCACCTGCCACATCATCAAAAGAAATTAGTTTGCATATTTGATTTTGCATGAAAAGTCAAAAAGACAAAAACAGATTTATTTCAATCCCTTTACTTGCACATTAGTGATGTTTGATGCTTCTTACTTCCATGCTTAGATAGTAGCATTTGGTTGATGATAATTTAGCATTATTGCAAATCATATTTTATTGGCAGTTACTTAGGAAATGGTGTGATTTAGCATTGAATTTCGGTCTTTTCCATTATTGCAATAGAGTAGCTCTCCCTTAGAGTATATTTCCCTTTCTTCCATCAAGAAACCAAGCTTCTTCTGACTCCATAAAAGTCTAGCTTGAAAACCCCAGTGTTTTCTCTCTAGTTGAACCGTGACAAAAGGCAGAGCCATCAATGTTACTTGTGTATACAGCACTGTCACCTCTAAGTTTGTACAAACCTCGAGTTAATAAAGTAAAGTTGGTAGCCCAGGAGTTACAGCATTCTTACTGCAATATTAGCACTCATCAGGTACTAAGAAGATAATTCATCACCGCGTAAGAGCTTGTGCATTTGAGCTGAATGGTATGCCTATAACAACACATTTGAATTGTAACATCCATGGTCAAAAATCCACGTAAAAATAATAAAGGTAAAATAAGACATTGGTCATGGGAAACGTATTCCAAGATAAATGTTGGGAAAAAATATAGTAATGTGGATCACTTGTGGTTAATTAATGGATAAGGAAATTGGCAAAGGCAATGGTTAAGGCCTTGGAAAGGAAAAGTGGCATTTATTGGCATCTTATTTATGAAAATAATGGAAATTAGGAGAAAAGGGAGGTGAAAGGCAATAGGTTGCATGTGAGGAGGAAAATGAATGAAAATAATGGAAAATGAAGAAAATAGAGGCCTCATTAATAAAAATGCTTCTAAGGATTAGTTCATGAATTTTTGTCTGTTTAGTTTTGGAGCCCTCTCTCTATTCTCTCTCTCGCATACTATTAGACACTTAGAGTTTTCTTGGGGCACACTTGGAGGAGTGTGACATACTTCGAGTTTTGGAGCAAGAAGGCAAAGGAAGAGTAGGAAAGCACAAGAGGACATCGGGATCAGTAGCTACAAGAATTTTTCCTTGTAGGTACCGAGTTGCATGTATGCTTTCCTCACTAGTTTTGGCATGCATGGCATATGCATGTGGATTCTTCATTATGGTTTTTCATTGGCATGGAGTATTTCTTGGACTGATAGTGGTTTTTCCTAGCCTTGCCATTTCTTGGATAGCCATGGTGTTGTGGGTTTTATTATGCCTTTGGTTGTGGGTTGAGTTACTAGTTCTTGGAAGCCTTAGTTGGACAAATGCTATGGAAGCCCTATAACAACTTGGATTGAGTTACTAGTCTTGGAAGCCCTAGTTGGAACAAAAGCTATGGAGCCCTGGATAGCTTGGGTAGAGACCAATCTGGTGATGGTTAGTGATGTTCGACTGTGGAATGGAATCATTGGTTGAGGGTTGAGGTGATTTAGCCTCTAGAAACCCTGGATGGTTTTGATTGATGAGTTTTATTAAATCCCACATTCATGGTTGGAATATGGCATGGGGGTGACTAGCTGAAAGAAAGATTTGGTTTATCCTAGTCTACGATTGGGTGGTTCATGGAATTCCCATGCCTAGTCGACCTATGCAATCATCAATAAGTGCTCTTTTTATACTTGGTATTTTATGGGTAAATATACTTGTTTATATGTATTTTATATGGTTGTTATATCCTTGATATTTTTGTTGGTTATATGTTGGTTTTGAATGAGTTTTATGACAGTGGAAATGTATGGTCGTCATCATGTTTTGGTTAATCATTGGATGTACAATGAATATGTGGCCTAATAGATGGTAACATAGTTATTGTGATGAGGCATCAATTCTTAGTGATTCTCAGATAACTATGAGACCCCTACGCTCAGATCTATTGTTTAAACCTGTAGAATGCATCTTTGTGACATGTTTGACAAAATGTTTTTCATGGCGGGTATGGGTTCAGTCAAGTCATTTTTTAATTAATTTTTTTTTTTTTAATTACTCCCTTGTTATCTTTAATTTCTGAAAGTGTCATGGAGTTTTATGTAGTGACCTGAGCCCTCGGCATGAAAAAGTGGCACAAAAGTTAGAGTCACAGGCACAAAACGGCTTGGGAAAGTCCCCAGTCACAGGAATAACCATGTCGTGGGAGAGACTGGAGGGTCCCAATCACACTCATGCCCATGTCATGGGAGTTATTGGGGGATTAATGAGGTAAAAAATTATTTTTTCTAAGGGTCGAGTCACCTAGAAGGGTCGATGGCTCCTAGGGGTTCTGCAGTGGGTCTGGAAGGTCTGTGTTGTTGTGTTTCATCTGTTCCACTTCCTTAACTGACACCTATTGAGTTGAATCATATCATAGTAACTCTTCATCACATGTACTTGGGTAGATGTGGGAGGAGGGTGTTACAGAGTGGTATCAAAGCATGGTTAACCCCTCAGACTAGATGGGCGATGTGTTGGTCATTCATTCATGTCAGTTGCATATGTTCTCCTTATACTTGTGGTCTATGTGCTTGTTGTATATGCATGGTGTTGGCCATGATTGTAGTGATGTCGCCATGTGAAGGTTGATGGTGTTGTTTTTGGATGTGTCATCATGAATGTATGATTGGTTATGTGTTTTTTATGCATGTCAAGTGTATATGTTTTGTCAAGTGTACATCGGTATGGTTGTGTTTTCATGCATGAGGTCATGGTATGTGATTAATATGGTCGTGCATTGATTGTAGGAGATATCCTCCCTGAATGATGTTAAGGTACATTGGTTTGTTTAGGATTTGGTTTGGCTAGCATAAGATGTCTTGCAGGAAACATATCAAGATGACTAGCAATATGGTAGACTATAGTTCATGACATTATCCTTATGGATCAGATGGGTAGCATGGTGTTGGGAATTCTTATGACTTAGTAGACACATTGAGAAGCTTGATGGCAGAAATAAGGAGTTGCAAAGCAAATAATGTTAGAATCATACAGGCATAGGAGAAACAAGTAGAGGTTAATGCACTTATAATTCAAAGTTTGTCCGATTTGCATCGACAAAGGCCATTTCAGATCGACCATGAACAGGAGGATAGGACTAATAGAGCATATGGAAGTAGTTCTCCTCATGGGTATAGGTCAGATAGAGATGACACGATCAAATATGGTAGGTTCTTGGACACTCCAGATAGGAGAGGTGATAGACATAGTTACTATTTTAGTTATGGTTTTGAGAGGTATCATGATCGTCATCATTATCATCCTTACAAGAGGAGTGGCAAGGGATATTTTATAGATGAGTTTAAGAAAGCAAAGCCACCTACATTTGATAGAGGTGAAGAAGTCACAAGATGCAAAAGCATGGTTTCTTGGAATGAATAAGTTCTTTAGATTGGATGATTACTAGATAACATGAAGGCCATAATAACTACATTCAATATTAAAGGTAAAGTAGATATCTGGTGGGAAGATGTAAAGAACATCAGAGATATTTATGAGGAAGAGTTGATTTGGAGTGAGTTTGATAGGCTATTCCTGAAGAAGTATCTATCAGAGAGATAATATGATGACAAGGCAAAGTATTTTTATGACCTAAAGATGAGATCTATAACCGATGAGGATTACACTAGCATATTCTTGGAGCTACTAAGGTATGTGCTTTACCTAAAGCAAGAGAAGGCCAAGATTTAGAGATTCACTAGTGGGTTGTCGATGACATTCAAAGATAGGATTGACTTCGATGAGCCTAGATCATTGGAGGAAGCCATCAAAAAGCTAAAGCATTGTTATGAGCAATCAAAGCATAGATATGAGACTAAGCCAGATTAGACCAAGTGTATCACCGTGGGGCACACCAATACTATTTGTGACGAATAAGGATGGTATTCTTAGGTTGTGCATTGATTACAGGGAATTGAACAAAGTGACCATCAAGAACAAGTATTTGTTGTCAAGGATTGATGACTTGTTCAATCAGTTGAAAGGAGTAGAAGTGTTCTCAAATATTGATCTGAGATCTGAATATCATCAGGTACCCATTAAAGAAGATGACATTCACAAGACAACTTTCTAAACCAGGTACAAACATTATGAGTTTGTTGTAGTTCCATTGGGTTTGACAAATGCCCCAGTTACTTTTATGTGCTTGATAAATAGTGTGTTGCGTCATTATTTGGACAAGTTTGTTAGTTTGTTCATTGATGATATAGTGATATATTCTAAAAATGAAGAAGAGCATCTCAAACACTTAGCAACATTATTGATATTGTTGAGAGAACATTAGTTTTATGTTAAGCTCATCAAGTGCAGTTTCTTTCACATTAGTTTTATGTTAAGCTCATCAAGTGCAGTTTCTTTCAAATTGAGGTACATGAATTGGGACATGCGGTTTCCAAGGAAGGCATAGTAGTGGACCCAGAAAAGGTAAGAGATATCATGGAGTGGGCAGCTCCTAGGAATGTGGATGAGGTGAGATATTTCATGGGTTAGCAGTGTATTACAAGAGGTTCATCAGGAGCTTCTCACATATTTCTTATCCTATCACATCAATGCAAATGAAAGGAGATAGGTTTGAATGGATTGTGGAATGTGCATCCAGTTTTGAGAAGTTAAAGCCGATGTTGACACATGCTCTAGTGTTAAAGATCATAGATCTGGATAAAGAGTTTGTGGTATGTATAGATGCTTGAAAAAGAGGGCTTGGTGGATTCCTTATGCAGGAAGGATGGGTAGTGTGCTATGGGTCACGGAAACTAAATGAGCACGAGTAGAACTATATGACACATGATCTTGAGTTGGCAGTGATCATTCATGCATTGCATATGTGGAAGCATTATCTTCTGGGCAGTCGATTTGTATTGATGAATCCGAATGCCAGTAAATCTAGATGGTTGTCCATGGTTAGTGAGTTTAAATTTGAGATTAGATATATTAAAGGTAAGGAGAATAGGGTTGCAAATTCTCTTAGTAAGCGAGTACAGGTGAATCATATTGTAGCTATGAGCTCCTATGGGACAGATCTACAACATAGGATCTTGTAGGCAAGTCAGCAGGATGTAAGGTATATGGAGGTTAGGCACAGATTGCAACAGAGTACAGGTAGTGGTACAGGTACATGTACAGGAATTGGTACAAGTACAGGTACAGGTATATGTGCAGTGCACAAGATGTGGACTATTGTCTCATGGAAAATGGATTCGTCCGACTTAGAGATAGGATATATGTGCGAGAAAACAGTGAGCTCAAGAATGTGATCTTGAAGTATTTTCATGTGAAACCATATTCAGGTCACCCAGGATATTAGAAGACATTGACAACAGTGAAGAAGTTTTACTATTGGTCAAATTTGGAGGCGTGACAGAGTTCGCGGTTAGGTGCTTGGATTGTTAGCAGGTGAAGGAAGAGTGTAAGCATCCAAGTGGAATACTACAGGTGATTTTGATTTCATAGTGGAAATGGCAGGTCATTTCCATGGACTTTATGACAGGTTTACCGAGGACATCCATGAAGCATGGTTCCATCATGCTTGTGATGGACAGGTTGACAAAGGTTGTGCACTTCATTCCAGTGAAGTCTATATACTCAGCGAATTATGTAGCACGGGTCTTCATCAGATATGTGGTCAAATTGCATGGTGTTCCATAGAAGATTGTGTCAGATAGGGATGTAAGGTTCACTTCCAAGTTTTGAAAGGAGTTGTTTACAGGATCAGGTACAAAGTTGGCCTTCAGTACAGCCTATCATCCACAGTAGGATGGACAGGCAGAGAGGGTCAACAAAATATTAGATGACATGTTGAGGATGTATGTGGTGCACCAGCAATGGAAGTGGGAAGAGTATCTTCCATTGGTAGAGTTTTCTTACAACAATATCTATCAGGAATATTTGAGGATGAGTCAGTTTGAGGCATTGTATGGGCAAAGTTGTAATACTACCGTGAATTATAGTGATCCAATTAAAAGGGTGTTCATTGGACTGACATGTTTATCGAAATGGAACAAGAAATGCAGGTAATGAAGAATAATATGAAAGCAGCATAGGATAGGCAGAAGAGCTATGAAGATCAGAACAGGTTGTTTAAGGAGTTTCAAGTTTGGAGTAGGTGTACTTGCACATCAAGTCGAAGAAGAGTTCCTTATGGATTAGATCATGTGCCAAGATGGCACCCCCATTTTGTGGACCTTTTAGGATTCTTGAGAGGATTGGGACAGTAGCTTATCGACTTACACCGCCTCCGACAGTGAAAGTACATGATGTTTTCCATGTGTCATTGCTTAAGAAGTATGTTAAATATGTTGATCATGTGAATCACTGGTTTGTATTGCAGCTGGAGCCAAAAGGTGAATTCTAGCTAAAACCTCAGTGCATTTTGCAAAGAAATATGCTCATGCTCAAAAACCAAGAAATCAAATAGGTTAAAGTGCAGTGGAAGCACTTTGGGCCCGATGAAGCTACATGGGAGATGGTGGATCATATGTGGGTTATGTATCCTTCTCTATTCATTGGTTGAGCGAATGTTTTGGTATATGTTTCGGTATATGTTTTGGTATGATGTTTTGGTATATGTACATATGTATATGGATGTAAATACCGCCAAGAGTGATGTTATAAAGCTCCAATAATAGGTATGTGTGTCATGTCATTATGGTTGTTATGGTTTCATGTCGGTTTGAATTTCAATAGGTTGATCATTGTAAATACTACAACGAGTTTAGTTATAAAGCCCCATGAGTAGTATGTTTTTCTTACAGCAGTCTTGTGGTTGTAGGTGTCATTGGACATCGAGGATGGTGTTCCCCCAAGGGGGAGGGTTCTGTAACAACTCTGGTAAAAAATCCATGTAAAAATTAATAAAGGTAAAATAAGAATTTTGTCGTGGCACATGTATTCCAAGATGAATGTTGTGAAAAAAACAAATTGGTGGGGATCACTTGTGGTTAATTAATGGCTAAGGAAATGTTTAAGGCTTTGGAAAGGAAAAGTGGCATTTTTGGCACTTTATTTATGAAAATAAAGGTAATTAGGAGAAAATGGAGGTGAAAGGTCACAAGTTGCATGTGAGGAGGAAAATGAAAGAAAATAATGGAACATGAAGAAAATATAGGCCTCATTAATAAAAATAATTTTGAGGATCAGTTCATAGACTTTTGTTAGTTCATTTTTAGAGATCTCTCTCTATTCTTCTCTCATACTCTTGGACACTCGCAATTTTCTTGGAGCACTCTTGGAGGAGTGTGGCATACTTGAATTTTTAGAGCAAGAAGGCAAAGGAAGAGCAGGAAAGTGCAAGATGACATTGGGATCAATAGCTATAGCGCGTTTTTCTTGCAGGTTTTGATTTGCATGTATGTTTTCCTCACTAGTTTTGGCATGCATGGCATATGAATGTGGTTTCTTGGTTATGATCTGTCATTCGCATGGAGGATTGCTTGGATTGAAAATGGTTTTGCCTAGCCTTGCCATTTCTTGGATAGCCATGGTGTTATGGGTTTTAATTTTTTTTTTTTTTTTTTTCTGGTTAGTTTTCTTCTACCCTTGGATGTAGGTTGAGTTACTAGTTCCTAGAAGCCTTGGTTGGACAAACACTCTGGAAGCCCTATAATAGCTTGGGTTGAGTTACTATTCCTAGAATCCTTTGTTGGAAAAATGTTTTGGAAGCCCTTCATGGGTTTAGTTACTAGTCCTAGAAAACCTAGTTGGACAAACACTTCAGAATTCTGGCAATAGTTCTGGGTTTAGTTACTAGTCCTGGAAGCCTTGGTTGGAACAAATGCTCTGGAGCCCTAGACAGCCTAGGTAGATAAAAATCTGATTATGGTTAGTGAAGTTTGACCATGATGTGGAATCACTGGTTGAGGGTTGAGGTAGCTTGGCCTTTGTAAACCCCAGATGATTTTGATTCATGATTTTTATGAGATCCCACATTCATGCTTAGAGTATGGCATGTGGGTGATTGGTTGAAAGAAAGATTTGTTTCAACCTAGTTTACAGTTGGGTGGTCAGTGGAAGTCCCATAGTTGGCCAGCCTTGTAATCATCAATAAGATATATCTTTCACCTTGGTATTTTATTGGTAAATATACTTGTCTATATGTGGTTTATATGGCAGTTATATCCTTGATATTTATATTGGTTATATGTTGGTTATGAATGAGTTTTATGAGAGTGGAAATGGATGGTGCTCATCATGTTTTGGTTAATCACTGACTATATAATGAATATATGGACTATAGATGGTAATGAAGTTATTGTGATGAGGCATCAATGCTTCTTAGTGGTTCTTAGATAAATATGAGACCCCTATGCTCAGATATGTTGTTTAAAACTGTAGATTGCATTTTTGTGACATGTTTGATGAAATGGATGGCATGGATGGTAGAGGTCCAGTCAAGTCCATGTTTAAGTAATTACATTTGTATCATTATTCCATTGTTATATTTCATTTCTAGAAGTGTCATGGATTTCTTGGAAGTGACCTGAGCCTTGGGCCTGACAAAGAGGCACAGAAGTCGAAGTTGTAGGCACATAACTACTTCGGAAAGTTCCCAGTCATAGGCATACCCATGTTCTGGGAGTGACTGGAGGGTCCTAGTTGCACTCAGTCCATGTCATGGGATAAAATATGGGATTAATGAGATAAGAAGTTAGGTTGTCTCAGAGGCTAGTCACCTGGAAGGTTGGATGGCTCCTGGGGGTTCTGCAGTGGGTATGGAAGGTCTGTGTTGTTGTGTTTTGTTAGTTCCACTTCCTCAACTGACACATAGGGAGTTGAACCATATCATGGTAACTCTTCGTCACATGTTTACCCCAATTGGTTGGTTACTTGGGTAGATGTGGGAGGAGGGTGTTACATGAATTCACTACCATTTGGGATCATATAGTATGATTTTGGGTATGGATTAACTGTATCTTCATAGGACCAAAGTAGATTGTTATGATGTCAAATCCATTAAGTGCCTAGATTCTAATGGGGAAAATAGAATCTTGTAGGGAAAGAAGAATCCTACATCAGTTAGGATGGGCACAACTATGTAGGCTAAGTGCAATTGTAGGAAAGGGTGTGTGATGTTTTTAGTCCATATTTCCAGTGATAAGGGTAAGGATGTTGAGAATGTATAAATATTCGAGAGATACCATGTATTACAATAGTTTCAGGATGTGCATCCAGCAGAGATCCCAAAGTTTCCTCCCCACAAGGAAGTAGAATTTTCTATTGGATTGGTACCTAGGCCACCACCAGCATCAAAGGCACCTTATAGGATGACCACACCAGAGCTAGTAGAGTGTTTCTGGGAAAACTAGTGTCTTGTCGAACAACTAGCCCTCTAGGTTTGGTAGCTACCCTAGAAACAACAATTTAAAGCAATTCAATGATTTCTTCTATGTGTAACAGATAAGAGAAAGATAATGGAACCAACCTGGATCTTCCGCTTAATCCCTTGCTTGATATCTCTCCCCCTTGACAGAGCATGTAACTCCTCCCCGTACTTAACCCGCTTGGAGAGTACCTGCACAAGTACAGCAACAAAGAATCGTCAAAGCAACGTGATCTATTACAACATAAACATTACATAATCAGATATATAATGAACAAATGATAACATTCAAAAATGATAACATTCACAGTTGCACAATCATATGGAAGAAAACTTGAATAACTTTATTAATAAAAGGGAGAATTACATCCCAGTTGTTTGATCCAGCATCATCCTCCCAGCTTCAATCCCTCTTCACCTCATGAAATAGCAAGATCACACCAACAATACAATGCTCTTCCCTCAATTACAAACCATCAGCACTTCCTTGCACAATATTCCAATCTCCAGATCTCTTAAATGAGGGATCCATTTATAGATGTGTGCAAGGGTGTGAGTCATCCATGGGGTTTGATTAGTGTCATTCCACGTTTTACAATTGGTTCCACTTGGATATTTCTTGAATCTCTTACTCATCTCTGGGAAAATTCAGAGAGGAAAGTGTCATAGGAGAAGTTTCTAGAAGATTCCATGAGAAATCACCTAGAAAACTGTCTCGGACATTTGTCCATCCTCCCCCATCGCACCCTATAGAAGGCCTAATCAGTATGCATTTCACCCTGGCAGTGTACCACTTAGTATGCATCGCACTTTGCCAGTGGAGCAGTCAGTGTGGTTCAGTTTAGGCCATTTCTGGATGGTTTCTCAAGTGGAACTTTTGGGGAACGATGTAATCAGATGACTATGTTCTTTTAGGGTATGAAACAACTCTTTTAGGGGTTGATGAGACCTAGTTTATCGACATATAAGTTTGGGGAGGATTAACCCCTTGAGTTACTAGAACTGAAGGGTTTTCCTCCTGTCTTGATGGAACGGGTGGATTGCCCCCAAGCTCATTTAGATTTGAAGAAACAAAAAGAACTTAAGCAGTATCATTTTCACTCTCTTCAGGAAAGGTACAATTAGTTGAAGGTGAAATTGGGTCAACTGCTACCTCGACCTGTTGATTTTTGTCAGGCATAGACTCATAGGATTCACTTTCACAGAGAGTGGTTTCGACCGACGGTTGATTTAAGTCATTCGGTTCATCACCTAGTGAAGGATTCAAGGAAAGTTTTTTGCAACCAGATGGAAGTCACTGCGGTGAAGCAGGACGGTTATCCAACACTCTTTTTGCTTCATCCAAATAGGGACAAAGATGAAAGGGGTGTATACCTTCACATAATCTACATGGAAGCTTGACTTTTCCCTTTTGTCCATGAACGTACTATCACTATTTGATGGTGTGTTACCAACATGATCTCCAGAGGTCGATGACATGGGATGGTGTGAACGGGAAGACCATTCTTTCAATATCCGAGGAAAGTAAGGACAATTTTGATGAAAATGGTCTTCTTCACAAATTATGCACAAATATTTGACTTTGTGAGGCTTAATGGACAAATTTTCATCATATGTTGCATTCAGAGCAATGGTTTCTTGTTTTCCCACTTGTTGAATTGGCTTCTTCTTCTTCTTCTTCCCTTTCTTCTTCTCCTTAGCCACCTGGTTACTAGTGCCATTACTTCCACCAAGCGAAGAGGAAGAAGGGGGGAAGAAACAAATGAGGAAGAAGGTAAAGGGTCAACTTTAGGATCAACTGGAGGTTGATTTTGTCTAGTTGGAGGTGTACTCAATTTCAAAGAAGTCTCGACATTTTGAACCAAGAAGGTTGAAAACAGCCATACTGGCAATCCAATGGTAAATCCTGGAAGGGACAATGTGGCCATATAAGGAGCACCAATATTTCCGAAAGAAGGAAAAGGATGAGGATTCCCATCAAAAGGAATTCCTTGATTGGTGAACTCTGGATTTGTCACCATATGTTCCAACCTAATATCAACTAGGGAATAGGGATGTTATTCGCGATCAATTAATTTTAACAACACTTTGGGCACAACTTTGTTTTTTCAGTTTTTAAGAGTCGAGAAAAAGCTAAAGATGACTCTAGTCTCCTTCGATTTAATGAGCCTGAAAGGACAATTTCTCAGATGGACCTTTTCTTTTAAAGATTCAAAAAGGAATGAAAGTGACTACTCTAGAAAATCTAGATAGAGCGATTACCAAACCAATGGCAAAACTGCAATATACATCTTGGTGATAAATCAAAAAGAAATTACCAAGGACTTATGTATGGCAATCAATCTTCCCAAATGTTGTGTTCAATGCATTGAAATCAATAAGGTGGCAGTCTCAGTTTCCTATGGATAAAGGATTTAATCCTATTGTGGTCTCCCAATATATACATCACGGTACAGGGAGCACAAGTCCGCAGTAGTATTTTTCGTATCAAGGAGGAGGAATCACCCAACCTTCGATGAAAACGATAGCCACTAGTTTTAATGATGCCGAAACACGTCTCTAGCCTAGACCTCTAGATATGTTGCGTTAAGTTCCAAAGCGTTGTTAGGTTCATTGAAATTTATTTTAGAGTTGATCTTGTTTAGAGTTTTCCTTTCAATGGTTCACTGCGTGATGATGATTTTGAAATTCCTAAAATGCAATCTACAGTGATAAATGATCTTTGTTTATTTTGAGCAATGAAAATCTTAGCTACTAGGGAAAGAAGATTACAATTCTTTCAAACAAAGAGCAAATAGCACACACTAGTGCATTTTCCTAAATCATTTTTTGCACACAAACTAGAAATGCTAAATGTAAATGCATGTATTTTTTTTCATTCTCCTTAATGTGAAAAATGCTAAAAAGGAAAACTAGATGCAACAAAGATCTGAAATATTTTACTCAAAATGACATTTTCGACAATTTATTCTTCAAAAGAGAAAGGAAGACTCCACGAAACACTTCAATTTTGAATAAAAATTCTTTCAACACTTTGAATAAAAAACAAATCAAGCCAAATACATGACGAAAAGTTCAATCAACTATCTAAGGAAGGAAGAATTCATGACACTTCTCGTTTCGACACAAAACGACAATTACGACACTTTTGTACCAAAGAGACAGATCGATTTAAGCAAATTTTCGACAAGGGATTGTAAATGATGAACATATACACAAAAACATTCACTAATCCTAATCTAATGGAGGCTGATTTATGTGATGCAAGTAGGCTTCAGTAAGGAGTCACTGTTCATAAGCAGCAAAACAACTAAACAAAACTGAAAACAAGGCTAAAAACCTCCAATTTCTAGAATGGAAAAAGGTTCAGTCAGTCATCGCACCTGGGCTTCACAGAAACAGGGATGCATCGCACTTTCTACACTTGACACTTGTGATGCATACTGGGTTACAGTACAAGACAGTGTGATGGTCTAGGGAGCGCAACTAAAGTGGGTTTTGGCTTAGATGTGCAGTTGTTTTCAATGAGTTAAGTTGAGCTTTGATGGACAGTAAAAAGTAAAGTATAGAGGAATGCCTTGAGAGGTTACTAGGCTACCAAAAGGGCATCTAGATGTGCTTGTAAGTCAAATTTTTAATTCATAAACTAAACCAGAGATTGAATGAAGCAGCATTCATCTATTATGCAATTGCAAAGAAAGAGCAGTTCGAAGGCTACCTGGCTGACTTCAGGCTCTGTCTTTGGGAGAACTAGTATCTTGTCGAACGACTAGCCCTCTAGGTTTGGCAACTACCCTAGAAACAACAGTTTAAAGCAATTCAATGATTTCTTCTATGTGTAATAGATAAGAGAAAGATAATGGAACCAACCTGGATCTTCTGCTTAATCCCTTGCTTGATCTCTCTCCCCCTTGACAAAGCATGCAACTCCTCCCCATACTTAACCCGCTTGGAGAGTACCTACATAAGTACAACAACAAAGAACCGTCAAAGCATCGTGATCTATTACAACATAAACATTACAGAATTAGATATATAATGACAACATTCACAAATGATAACATTCACAATTGCACAATCATATGGAAGAAAACTTGAAGAACTTTACTAATAGAAGGGAGAATTACAACCTAGTTGTCTGGTCTAGCATCATCCTCCTAGCTTCAATCCCTCTTCACCTCATGAAATAGTAAGATCACACCAACAATACAATTCTCTTCCCTCAATTACAAACTATCAGCACTTCCTTGCAATTCACAATATTCCAACCTCCAGATCTCTTAGATGAGGGATCCATTTATAGATGTGTGCAAGGGTGTGAATTATACATGGGGTTTGATTAGTTTCATTCCACTTGTTACAATTGGTTCCACTTGGAGATTTCTTCGATCTCTTACTCATCTCTGGGCGAATTCAGAGAGGCAAGTGTCATAGGAGAAGTTTCTATAAGATTCCATGAGCAACCACCTAGAAAACTGTCTCGAACATTTGTCCATCCTCGCCCATTGCACCCTATAGAAGGCCTAATCAGTATGCATCACACCGTGGCAGTGTACCACTTAGTATGCATCGCACTTTCCCAGTGGAGCAATCAGTATGGTTCAGTTTAGGCCATTTCTGGATGGTTTCTCAGGTGGAAATTTTGGGGAATGATGTAATCAAATGACTATGTTCTTTTAGGGTATGAAACAGCTCTTTTAGGGGTTGATGAGCCCTAGTTTATCAACATATAATTTTGGGGTTGATGTGCCAAAATATGTCTATAACATAGAGGTTAAGTTGCAGCTAAAGAAAATTCTTGATAAGGGATAGATTAGGGAAAGTGTATCACCTTGGGGTGCACCAGTATTTTTCGTGAAGAAGAAGGATGTCACCCTCAGGTTGTGTATTGAAGCTGAACAAGGTGGCAATTAAGAAGAGGTACCCATTATCAAGGATTGGTGACTTGTTTGATCAGTTGAAGGGAGAAGCATTGTTTTCTAAGACTAATCTAAGATCAGGATACCATCAGGTACGCATCAAAAGAAGAGGACATCTATACGGCTGCTTTCAAGACTAGGTATGGCCACTATGAGTGTTTTTTTGTTCCTTTTGGTTTAACTAATTCCCCGTATACTTTTATGTGTTTGACGAATAGTGCATTGTTTCCTTACCTGGAAAAGTTTGTGATTTTATTCATTAATGATATATTGATATATTCCAAGAATTAAGTAGAGCATGCCAAACACTTAGCAACATTATTGAGATTGATAAGAGAGCATTAGTTTTATGCTAAGCTTAGAAAGTGTGGCTTCTTTTAGAAAGAGGTACATTACTTGGGACATGTTGTCTCCAAGGAAGGCATAGCATTGGATTCAGAAAAGATAAAGCCTATCATGGAGTAGGCAACTCCTATGAATGTGGATGAAGTCAGATCATGTATGAGATTAGCAGGTTACTACAGGAGGTTCATCTAGAACTTATCACAAATTTCATATCATATTAAATCATTGCAAAGGAAAGGTAATAAATTTGAATGGACATAGGTGTGTGCCTCCAGTTTTGAGTAGTTGAAGCAGTTATTGACCAATGCTCCGGTTCTTAAGATTGCAAATCTAGACAAAGAGTTTGTGGTATGTACAGATGCTTATAAGAGAGGACTTGACGGGGCCTTAATGTAGGAGGGACGAGTGGTGTGTTATGAGTCTAGGAAGTTGAATGAGCACGAGAAGAACTATGTGACTCATGATATTGAGTTGGCAGCCTATTATTCATGCATTGAATATGTGGAGGTATTATCTTCTTAGAAAGAGGTTTGTATTGATGAGTGATGACACTGGGTTGAGATATCTATTTGACCAACTGAATCTAAACTCTAGGTAAGCTAGGTGGTTGGCCACGATCAATGAGTTTGACTTAGAGATTAGATACATTAAGGGAAAGGAGAACAAGGCTGCAGATGCTCTCAGTAGGAGAATATAGATGAAACATGTTTCAGCGGTGAGATGTTATGGGACATATTTATAGTGTCTGATATTACAGGGAGGACAAAAATATGACAGGTACAGTGAGCTTAGGAACAGGTTACAATAGGGTATAGGTGATCAAGATATGGACTATCATCTCACAGTAGATAGTTTGGTGAGATTCAAATACATGATTTATGTGTCAGATGGCAGTGGGATCAAGAAGCTTATCTTGAGAGAGTTTCATGTCAATCCATATTCAGTTCACCCATGATATTAGAAGACATTGACAACAGTGAATAATTTCTACTATTGGCTAAATCTGAAGAAGGAATTGGAAGAGTTTGTTGCTAGATGTTTGGACTATCAGTAGGTGAAAGCATAGTGTAAGCGCCCAAGTGGGTTGATTCAACCTATTCATATTCTAGAATGGACATGGGAGGTCGTTTTCATGGATTTCATTACAGGTCTTCTGAGGACATTGAGGTATCATGGTTGTGGTTGATAGTTTGAGCAAGCTAGCTCACATCATTCCAGTGAAGACTACTTATTAAGTTGGTGAGGTGGCACAAGTCTTCATCAGGGAGATAGTGAGGTTACATGGTGTTCTGAAGAAGATTTTCATTAACAGGGATGTTAAGTTCACTTCCAAATTTTGGAAGGAGTTGTTTGTAGGGTTGGGGATAGAGTTGGCCTTCTTAACAACTTATCATCCGTAGATAGATGGATAGATAGAGAGAGTCAACGGGATTTTTGAGGATCTTCTGAGGATGTATGTCATGTGCCAACAAAGGAGATGGTAGGATTACCTTCCATTGGTCAAGTTGCTTACAAAAATGGTTATGAAGAGTACCAGAGGATGAATCTATTTGATGCACTAAATGGTTAGAGTTGTAATACTCCCATCAACTAGAATAATCCAATGAGCATGGTACTTATTAGACCGGATATGTTGGTAAAAATGTAACAAGAGATGCATGTGAAGAATCTAAAGGCGGCACACAATAGGTAAAAGAGTTATGAAAACCAGCACCAGGAATTTAAGGAGTTTCATGTTGGGGAGCATGTGTATTTACGCATCGAGCCGAGGAAGAGATCCCC
>APFE030609951.1:0-11413 GCA_000404065.3 Pinus taeda
CCTTTACTAGCTAGATTCATCTGTGCAGGTTTTCTAACACATTTACACAACCTCTTAGTCAAAAGGTATATGTACTTGCAACATACTATGTACTTTTGTGAACTCTCCATTTTCAAAGTGATGATGTCTGTCTTGTCAAAAGCTGTAAATTGAAAAAAAAATCACTAAATCCCAAAACGCTGAAAAATAATGCAATCAATCACAGGTACAGATACAAGCTTTGAATAATGCAATAAATTAATTGCATTCAATTCCCTGAGACACTTGTCCCTAGAATTTCAATTGAGAAATCTTTCAATTTACTGAGACACATGTCCCTAGAATTTGGAAAGAAATTCCAAACAAATGGACGGAAGATCGCCTCTATCACAAACCCAAACCCAATTCAACTCGCAAAATACTACATCGATTGCTTGGCTAATTCGATATTAAAACAGTCGCATCTTTTTACAAATCAGAAAATCAATAAAAATGTTTTGCATAGTTTTTCATGAGGATCTATTGATTTGTTAATCATTATAGTAAAGAAAAAAAAATGATAGTGGAAGTCTAAAGATGATTATGATGTAATCTGCTAATATATTTATATGTACAAGCAATCATAACAAACGCGTTGTTTTTTCTTTAACGTTTTTGGCCTTGTCACATCATGCATTGTCAATACACAGCCGTACACGTAAGTGCAAAATGGCGTCAATTGATAAGGGTGGAAAAAGCTGGAAAGAGCTGTATAGCATCTTTTGCAAGTAGGATCTGCTTTTCTCAGCCATCCATATATATATATATATATATCTCACAGAACCATAATCTAAATGGGACATCGAAGACAGGACTGCTTTCGTCCTGTCTTCATCTTTCTGCTTTTCTACTATTATAGCTTTGAATTTATGTGGTAAAGGTGATAACTGTTCCGTTGAAAAACGCAGTGAAAGACTGAAAAAGAAAAAAAAAGGGGGCCTGCAAGATGTTCAAAACTTGGAACCACTTCCGATACCAGATGTCCAGAAATCTGCCCCATTGTTGTTGGCTATATGGAGAGTACACGACACAGGAACTAGGCATAATCCTCTGCTCTTAAGGTCGTATTTCGCCTGATCTCCTCGCCCGTCCTTACCCGTCCTGGACAAATTATAACATCCTTTAAGTGAAGTAAAGTAAAGGGAAAATTTCATGAAGAAAATGACTTCAAAATTATGTTCTTCAGACTCCTTTTTAAAATGATTCCCACATAAGATTGTAAGTTCCCTTCAAATTTTGTGATAGAAGAGCCAAAAACACTACAGTGATTACAGACATCTACTTAACAGGGGATGCATACTGAAATAAAATTCAACCTCTTGTATGTGTTATTTTTCAGTATATCGAGAGGTTCATTTTCTCAAAATTTGCAGAGATTAGCGGAATTTATTAAACATGAAAAACATTGTGACCTCAGTAAGATGGGAAAAAGATTTGAATTACCTTCTTGCTGGAGGGAATGCCTTTGAGATAAGGTGAGTTCAATACCTGCAAAACACGGCACAACGGCTGCCTCCGGACTTCTGCTGTTGGACGAGAACAGGTTTAGGGCTTGGGCTAGTATAAGGCATGTCCAGTTGGTTAGAAAAATAGTGTTCGCCAAAAGCTAGGGAAGAAGAATAGCAACAATAATTGGCAGAGAAAAAGCAGTAAATAGAGTCGCATAAAAAAATAGGAAAAAACCAATATTTGGAAAAAACAGTTACACTTCAAATCAATGGTAAAAAACTAATATTTGGAAAAAGCAGTCACACTTCAAATCAATGGTTGAAAATGTCTCACCTGATTCAACAGAGCAGTATAAAAATAAACCAATATTTAAAAAAAGCAGTCACACTTCAAATCAATGGTTGAAAATGTCTCACCTAATCCAAGGGAGCAGTATAAAAATGTTAACGATTATTCATACATAAAAAAAGTCTATCGGCCTAAATATTATCCCGAGTGTTTATAGGTAAGTGATTCAGAGCATGTTCTTTTGGGACCACCAACCTGTTTGGGGAACCCACATTACAGACAGTCAACACTTTGCATCATAGAGGACCCTCGTGAATTCTCCAAAAACTGATGAAGAGGTTTACCTTGTTCGGTTGATCTAGGGAAATTGGGAAGGCATTTCATCTGCTGTGAAGAGGTTTACCTTGTTCGGTTGATCCAGGGAAATTGGGAAGGCATTTCATCTGCTGTAGTTTTGCATCATAGGAACGATCTTTGATTATTTTGACGACTTCTTGTAATTTTGAAAATATGACTTTTCAAACACTGGTTTATTGGTTAGATTTTGATGGCTATCTTTGCCTTTTAACTTTGTGGAAGCTCTTTCATAAGCCAATGCAACTTCTTTTTCTGAGTTAAAAGGTGCCAAGCCATATTCTCTCATGATTTGCATATATTTGTACTGCCGACTTTCCATTTCTTTAAAGAACAACACCTGTGGGCTGTCTTTCGCACTGAACGGCCGAAGAACCTGCTCCGATCACCTTTTTTACTTTTGCTTTCCATTGTCTGAGCTGTGCTTGATCCTGCCTGCAAGGTTGACCTGAGTCCAGGGTGGAACAAGAGGGACAATTTGATTATTATTTTTTTAATGGAAGGCTTTTCCAACCCAGAGACCTCTAATACTAAAGATACATAGCCACTTTGTGACAGATCATATGATTCCTGCAAGTGCATGTAGCTTTACATTCAGATAGTGGGTTTACCCAATTTCTTGCTTTTATCAAATATCGGTAAAATTTTCTGGAACAAACTTTTGAAGGTGTAAAAATCAAGCCTCAGACTTACAAGTCGCAGAGGGTCCGCACTTTGAAACCTTATCCCACCCACTTAAAATTCAAATCATGATATTGTTTTTGTTTTTCAATTAGCAACTTCCATCACTAATTCCTAAATCAAAGACCAAATGACACTTAACTTAACAAGAAGTATAGAGCTGATCTTATTAATAAATCACTATAGTTCACTTAAATTTATTGAAGTTAAAAATACCTACAACCTGGTTGAATACTTCTCATATACAAAGATATATGTTAGCACTGCAACGATATATGTTAGCACTGTTGCAAGCATTGAAATACAAATCAACAAACTCAGGATGCTATTGTCGTATTGAATGTGAAAAAAAAACTAAAAGTATTAGTAGCTAGTCATAGCTATCCACACTAGTTACCATTGGGATTATGGTTTCTGAACTTGTCTAAATTCTAATAAACCAAGTGTAAAATACATACATCTTATTATTGATAATTAGATTCCCACATTAAAAAACAAAATAACATTATAATTTACTCTACAATGACACATCACTTAAAAATCGCGTTAGTTAAATACTTAGTAGCAATTAGAAATCCAGAACTATGGCAATTTATTAATGTGTGATATACCATATTTATCAATGTATCATTGTGTGATATACCGTATTGTGCATATATGACTTAATTTTTTTATAAAGAAGTTAATTGTTTCCTAACTAATATATTCAAATAAATTAAATTGTATTTTCACATGAAAATACATTCCAGTTCGGAAGAGAAATTGTATTATGAAAGTTAGAGCAGCAACATATTCATTATAATAAACTATATGATTATGTAGGATATCAATCACACGCGTGTAGTAAAAGAAAAAAAGATTTGAAGGAAGTAGGGAAACTCAATTTATTTTTTTAATAAGATGATTAATGTCTATCAATAAACTTATATATTTATGAATAGTAATATTTACTTGATATTACTGGAACAAGAATTATAAAATGTCTTTGAGAAAAAAACATGAATAGGCCTTTTTTAGAAAAAATAGAATAGCTTTCTTGAAAGTAAATAATCTTTCTAAAATACTGTAATTGTAGAAAATCAAAAAATTGGATAGCAATCCGATGGACTAAGCAAAGAAGTTTTTTCCATAAAAGGAAAAAGTAGAATTTTCAAAAGCAATGTGAACTTTTTAAATAGTGAATATGCCATTTATAAAAACCAACCAAGTGCAATCGCTATAGGATATATAAAATTTTTAAATTAATATATATATTAATTTAAATAAATATAACATACCATTTTCAATTATATCAATAATAATGTAAAGTAGATGTACTAAAATTTTATAATAGAAAAGTTAATGAGAATAAATTGCAATTAAAATATGCATTCAAAAAACAAGAATTGAAAGGTTCATTTTAATCATTGGCATCGATACAAAATCTATTCGCGGAGGATTCACTAAGGAGCCAAAATCTATTGGAAGAGCATTCGATAAGGTTAATAAATCGGGATTCCATGTACTTCAATTAACCAGCCTTGTCTCCTTTCCAACTACAACAGTTATTAGTCTTTGCCTGGGACTATAGCGATCGGTAGATCGTTGAATTCATATTAATTTAGGTTGACTAATCGCTTTACTAAAATTTAACCAAAGTTTTTGGGTGGTTATATCGTTTCACAGAAATTTTAACCAAACTTTTCCGATGGGCCTCTTATTGGCGACGTCACTGGCCTCGAGGCAACATTACAGTGACTAATGTTATTTTATGCAAAGTTTTTTTTAATCTAGCGAAAACAAAGTTTTCAATCCATAACATATCCAAGGTCCAAGGTTTTTCCCTCCTCCTATTCCGAGCCAAATTTCCTTATCCAAAGTTTTTTGTTGCCCCTTCTATATCCAAAGTTTTTGGTTGCCCTTCTGTATCCATTATATGATTATTTTCTTTAAAACTTAGGATAACCAACAATGAATCGAGTTTAACAAATTTATGAACTTAATGTGACATTTGTTTTGTATATACAAAGTTACGCTGCCGCCTGTCTTGTAGCCTCAAAACCTGCCTCGCCACCTACAACGTCAACACCTGCCTCCTCCACATGTCGTCACTTCCCTTCACATGGTAGCTTTCCTCTACAGCTGAGACGCCCAGGGTCATAACCAAATCTTCCAAGTGATGAGCGCAACATCCTAACCCGCTTTCTTCCTCTGCATCTGGAGAACTACGACCTAAGAGAGCTAAGAACATGAATCCTCCTGGAATTATTTCTTCTGCCCTCACTGCTACAAAATCCACCAAGTCTGGTCTAAATTATTTCTTCTGCCCTTGCTCCTAAGGAATCCGCAAAGTCTCGTCTGAATTGGTTGAGATAGGCATTGCCCACCACATCGCTAGATATGTAGATATGTCTGCCATTCCAGGCTAGAGAATTTTTTCCCTCAACGCTAGCAGGAACCGGAAATTTAAAGAGATTAAATCTTCAAAATTGGATTTCACGGCAGGAAATCAAATGAATATACGTAGTATAGTCTGCTTCACTTACTTGTGAAAGCCAATGCAGGCTGATGGAGGAATGGCAGAAATGGAGGGTTTTCCATCGGAAAAGTCTTCAGTAATGTGATCCCCTCATAACTGTTGTGGGGTAAGAGCTAATCGCGGAAGCCTTATTCTCATCGATCGCTGCTGCTCTTTTTTCATCCCCGGGGTTCATATCGCCTGCTAGGCATGGAGGCAATGTCCGGAACAATGTATTGAAATCAATGGACTAAAAATCGCAGAGGTAAACATGGAATTTTGGGACATCCAGGGAATTTGTAGGTGCCTAAGGTGCAATTCAAAATCTTTTATCAGCGAAAGCCATAGAGTAATTGGTCAGCCTGTCCCACAAGATCATTGTCCCAGAGGTGTGAGAGGTGCGAGATATAGCAAAATTTATTTTCTACTAACCATTTGTGATTTGATGGATGATGCAAAAGTTTTGATGGATGCTACCCCTTGACGCTACCCATGCCCATAGCAGGGAGAATGCTCGTGCTGGGAAATGGGGTCATTTATCAGTTTGCTCAAGTTAAGTAGGGCGAGGGAGAATGGTCACGCTTGGAAATGGGGTCATTTGTCAGTTTGCTCAAGGGGAGAACGGTCACGTGGGGACGGTCACGAGGACTGCATGTAGGGTAGGTGTTATGGCGGTGGGGGCAGTGGTGGCCATACTTGAAGTTGGTTTATTTTTTGAAATGGTTCTGTGTGGACCTAAGATAGAAGCGCTTATAAACGATTCTCCTAAGACAGAAGCAGGGGAGGGCGATTGTGCACAACACCTATGTGGTGGTATTGAAGGGGGGAACTCCTTTTTTAGATGGAACGTAGGCCTTGCAGCCTGAATGCAATTGTGGTTCACTTGTCTTTCACAAGACTCCATTTCACTTTATTGAAATACAGGTGTGTATGCGCTTCCATTTAATATGTGTCTCTTTCTTCCACCATTTCACATATGTTTCACAAGAATCCAGTTCATTTATGTGTCTCTCTAAAAAATTGTTTATGATATATATATATAGTATTATATATAATAAATAGAATGTTAAATATTTTTAAAATTTTGTACTATATACTAATAAATGCTATATTTCTTCGTAAATCGTAATTTCTTTCCCAACTTAAAGGTTGGAGGTTTCAACCTTCCATTTCAGCAATTTGAGTAGATTTTTGTGACAGACTCATAGGTTTTGCATTTTCCTTTTCATTTCACAAGACTTAAAAAAGGTGAATCCAGTTCACTCTTCCTCCCAATTTCTACTATTTCACAAGAATTCTAAATTGTTTATTATATATATATATAAATAATATAATATAGTATATATTATATGATATAATAAGTATATAATATATATAATAATTATATATATAATAGAATGTTATATTTCTTTTCGAACCTTAACCGAAGGTTGGAGGTACTGGCAGGAAGACACATCCCAGACTTGCAGACTTATTAGAAAGGTGCTGGCAGCAAGACAGACCGAAGACCTGACAGGAAGTCAAACAAATTCTGAATTTCTATTAATCTGTAAGGTGCTTCAAGATAATTTGTGTTTGTGCAGACTCATCTGTAATGTGCTTCATGATAATTTGCACAAAATGTGCTTCACGATGATTTGTGTTTGTGCAGGCTCGAGATGAGGGAGAGAATAAGCAGAGGAAGGATAAATCAATGGGTGGTTTCTTTTTCTCTTTCAAGAAAATAGTCGGTGCTCGCTGAAAGAAAACCCATGAGAACGAAGGATAAATCAATGGGTGGTTTCTTTTTTGCTTTTTTGCTTTCAAGTTGAGGAAGGATAAATCAATTGGTGGTTTCTTTTTTGCTTTTAGGAAAATAGTAAAATAGTTGGTGCTTTCTAAAAGAAAACCCGCGATTCAATTTTGTGCTAGTAGTCCACTTCCAGATGCTTCTGCCATTTAGAGTGGTTTTTCTTACGCCAAAATTTCAATTCTTCGTCATTGATATATAACATTTTATATAGTTTCCCATTCCCATTGCTTCATTTGGAGATTCTCTTTTGCTCCAAATGCAGTCCTATTTGCATAGTGAATGCGTACTTGTTTTATATGGCTTTCGTTGCTCCATTGATGGTATTCTTCTACATTATCAGTTGTTTTGAAGTTCTTGCATAATTCTTTGTTCTTCTGCAATAATGGGCAAGTAAGTCCTACCATGTCCAATTCCTATGTTCACATATAAACTAAATGGTTGAAATGTTTTTTGTATGCTTTTGGTAAACAAATTGCGTATATGCCCAACTATGTTGATATGTTGAACTGTAATTAATTATTCTAGAATAAACATTCTATGCAAGAACTATTTAAAAAAACCCTAGTGTCCACTGTTAATCATAGGAATATATTAGAAAGTTCGATGAATGCGTCAAACATTTTGTACTTTAGAATAAACATTCACGGCTGTTCATGAGAATGTATTAGAAAACTCCACTGTTCATCATGGAATATATTAGAAAATTCTCGGAATTCGCTGAAATTTTGCACCTTAGTTTAGTTTTTGAAGTTGTATTTTGGAATTACAAATTTTAGGCTTTGGCACACTTACTAAAGTTGTATTTTGGTACTATAACTTTTAGGCTTTGTATTTTGGTACTATAACTTTTAGGCTTTGGCACACTTATATAAGGATTTCAGTCCCAACAAGATTTCAGTCGAGGCAGGGACTACCACTGCTCGCATTTTGTACTTTAGAATAAACATCCACGGCTGTTCATGAGAATGTATTAGAAAACTCCACTGTCCATCATGGTATATATTAGAAAATTCTCGGAATTCGCTGAAATTTTGCACCTTAGTTTAGTTTTTGAAGTTGTATTTTGGAATTACAAATTTTAGGCTTTGGCACACTTACTAAAGTTGTATTTTGGTACTATAACTTTTAGGCTTTGGCACACTTATATAAGGATTTCAGTCCCAACAAGATTTCAGTCGAGGCAGGGACTACCACTGCTCGCAGTTCTTGTTAAATCTTAGAAATCTTAGAGTAAGAAGAATTAGATCAACGAATTATTAATATTTTACAAGTAAGTTATTAATAAATAATATTTTTTAGTTAAGTTTAACTTTATATTAAATTTTTATGGCAGAAGTTTTTATCTATACATGTAGAACTGATTTATTAGTTAAATATAAAAGAGCTTAATTATAGATATGGTAAGTTTAAGTCGTCATTATATTTGTTTTTAATTAGTTTTGTTGACACACGTTTTTATAAGTAGCTTTGTTCACACTTGTTTTTAATAAGTAGTTTTGTAGCGTCTTATAAAAGCAATGAGTTTCTTATGTATCATTTGTTATATTTGTTTTGTAGTGTCTTATAAAAGCAATGAGCTTCTCATGTATCAGTTAATTATCTATCCTACTGCTTCAATACTTAATTGATTCACTAATAATAGATTTATAGCAAACCAACTATTCCTCCTTGTTTCATGCTCATAAATGTTTATTTGGACATGCCTTAGTGTTCCAGGAAATTTTGAGGTTCACAACTTAATTTGCACCTTGTTCTTTAAATTCCGAGGTGATGTTGTTCAATATCTTGGATATCATATTGAAACCTTGTTGTCTTCCATAACCTCTTGGGTTTTATCTGTTATTAGTCCAATTTTTCTTTATAAGATATATATCATAAAGGGAATATCATGTTATGTCCAACTTTTGAACATTCAAGACTAAATATAATTCTAATCATTTGGATTGAAGCAATAACTCTTCCTTTATTATGGGTGGCAATGCACAATTTTGTAGAGTAGGTTAACATTATATTTTGGTGATCACTTTTCATGCTATTTTTTTGCTTGTTTTACTTGAATACATCCTATCTGTTCTCATATAAGCTAAAAATAAATTCAAAAAAAGGTAAACTTAGATTAAGACTATACTGGTGGCCATTATACTCAGTGGTTGATCCATTACAACCAAAATTACTAGAATTGTGGATGCTGTTTGGAATTGACAAAGACAAAAGTTTTACATATAGTTTGGAATTGACAAAGACAAAGACAAAAGTTTTACCTGAATGCATCCACCATTTCAAATTTAGGAATAGAGGGGGTGACACCTTACCTTTTGTTTATATAAATATGTATTCTTATGAGAGCATTTTTATAATCATATATTTATTTTAAATATAGTTTTTTTGCTATTTTAACTTAAAGATAAAATTTTAATAATCATATAAATATTAAAAGAAGACAATTCATAATGATATTAAAAATGTGGACTGCACGCCAAATTTATTGTTTTTCCTTCGTCTCGTGGTTAAGAAGCATTAATTGTGATCTGAGTGTCAAATATTTGATCCCCTTGAAATCATATTTCTTGATGATATTAAGATTAGAATACTTAAAATTGACAACAGGGAGCTCGTCTCTATCATCATAAAGAGTTTGAGTTTATACAGTTTTCCTTTTCATTAAGCATACTTTTGATTGTTGTCTGTTAGGTTTTTTCAACACTCGTTTCTTGGAGGGCAGGCTACAACTTGCTTATGTTGAATGAACGACATGAAAAATAGGTTACTTTTGTTCGCGTCAATGCCCCCTTCACGCTTAAAGCAAATCCTTTTTTGTTAACGGCCTTGATTTTGTGCTTACCAAAACTGAGGGACCATTTAGCTCAAGTTCTTTGTTGCCGGAGGCATTTCTAAAACAAAAATATCTGAATATATATTATTCCATAAATGCAATATCTTCCGGTTGATGGAAAAAAGGGATTAGAGAAATGGCCTTGAGAAAGGGGATATTTTGGATTGGAATTTTCTCCAAACTTCATGATGTTTCTTTTAAGAATGAATCATTGTTTTAGTAAGTTGGCAACCAATTAACTTTTTCACTACTTTTTACAATGTTTGATAAATTTTGATATCAATTCTTAAACACCGCTTGTTTCAGTTTGTCTACTTTGGCTTTGCCCACTTGTTTCTTTTGACTTTATGGAATATATAATATCATTGAACTATATAGTGTTGATATAGTAGTGAATCCAATAGTATTCCTTTATACTAGACTAGGTTAGTGCATGAAAAAAATAGACCGACTAGACTAGGTTATTTCAGGTTATTTCTATTGACAAGGTGCTGATAAGAACACATCGAGAAGTGTCTATGTGATTTGGAGAATCACTCCCATTATAGGCACTACTTGAGAAAAAATTTGATGTCAAAGTGGCTGGTGCATATCACCAAGAAGCTTTGGTAGAGTGTTGGCAACTAAAAATTATATGGGGTATGTTTTAACGTTGGTCTCACCAACTTAAACTAAAAGTTAAAATTCATGATTTTCAACCAAACTAGAGGTTATCAAGGCTTGCTCTCTATTTTGTTTGGTTCAAAGGTTATTAGTGTTGAAATTAGTAATAAAACATTTTTGTAGTTCTTATATTTTGGGAAATGTTTAAAAGACATATGCAAGAGTTAAATTGAGAACTTATTCATGAAACGTCTTCAATGCCCCAAATTTGTATAGATTTCTAGTAAAACAAATTAAAGAAATTAGAATGTTGGATTGTTTGAAGGGTGGAAATGGATTCAACGCCATCAAGAACTTTTGGGCACCCAAAACCTTTAAGTTTGAACCCAAATTTTCAAAAAATTATGCTGGATTTTGTCATATTCTTGGGAGAATTCCCGTTATTTTCCAGGCTAATTTGGGGGCTCTTTAGACTAAGCACTGATAGAAAAGTATTATTAGGATTTTACCAATGTTGTTTAATTTTGTGGATTGGTTGGTTTTCAGCTTTTCCGGGGTAATTATCAGTTTTGAGTTTTCAAAACTCTATTGTTGACAAAACTCTATTGTTACCATTTATGTTTTCCTTTTCAAAACTCTATTGTGACAAAACTCTATTGTTACCATTTATGTTTTCCTTTTCTTGTATGCCACGCCACAACTTAAGATAATCATTTTGTTTCATTGGAGGAAATTTGAACCAAATTGCCTTTTGAGATGCCTTTTTATTACCTTTGTATGCCTTTGTTAATCTAAGGCTTAGCCTTTATTAGAAAATTTCATTATTATATATATTTTAATTTGGAGTATATATGAAATTAAAATAGCACCACTTATCATTCATATGTAAATTAAAATA
>APFE030609952.1:3840-43358 GCA_000404065.3 Pinus taeda
CCCTTATCTATGTAATGGGGCCACGTCATAGTCAAGAGTCAATAAAGCCCATATTAATAATTGTAAGTGGTTAATCCGCAATTAATAAAGGAACCACGGTTAGTTGCAAATGGGCCGTAGTATTAGATAGATGGTATTAGTAATACGTGGTATTGGCCCGTGGTATTACACGTAGGAGTCATATATAAAGGATAGAAACTCCCTGCGAGGATCATCGTGTCTTATTTTTGTAATCGAGCTTTGCTCTATTGGAGGTTGCCCCCTCGAAGAGGCAAGTGAACATTACTCTTTGAATAATAAAATCATTGCCATTCTGTGTTCTGAGTATCTTTTCTTCGCATATTCTGTGTTCTTGGTCTCTTTTCTTCGCATATTTTGTATTTGGGTATCATTTGCAGGTTAAGAGCATAACAAAAATTTTATGAATAATCATGCGTTAAGAAATAAATATATTCAAATTATGATTATAATACTTTTTGGGATAAGTTATGAAAGGTACTTGAAAAACATCAGGTATGAGACTAGAAGCGTTTAATTATTTTGTAATTAAATAATAAAATAAGACAAAATTATGATTTAGCTAGATTAAATAATTATATTTATATTATTAGATTATTTAATAGATTTGAAGGCCTAGTTTAAATATTTAAATTTTTATGAATAAATTTCACTTTATAAATAAACAAATTCAAAATATAACAAAATTATTGTGATTTTAAAGTATCTTGTAACACTTGAAACACTAATATACATATATATAAATAAAAAAATACCTTAATATATCTACTCCTACCGAATAATATTACCACGAGTCTAAGCTAAACTTGGCACCAACGACTATCGTAAGGTCTCAACAATTATTAAAGGGGTTAATGAGATTGGAAAGATATATAAAGGGTCTATCCAGTGGATCTATGGAATTGATGGCTCTGCCCCATCACACCCTAACTTCAAAACATCACCCGAATAACATTTTGAACTGATACTTTGCCACCTGGCCTATGGCATTAATGTTTACATCTCGGTTCTCTACGAGAGGGCAAGAGCATTAATGTCAAGGGTCGCTCCACTGTGGGATCTATGGAGGGTTAATTCGATGGTCCAGTTGATGGCTATTAACCCTAACCCCTCTTTTGCCTACCAACCCTGTTCATTTCTCATTTGCTTGAGGCATTCTTTGTGTGTTGCAATCTGCGACCATGTTGATCTTAATAACTGAGCTATGACGATTCTCTGAATAGCTCAAGTTCATGGCAGTCATCACGATGGCACTGAACCTCCTCCTTCCATCACTGTCAGGGGAGCACACAGGTAATTTGTTAATTCTTCTCTGCCCATGCTCTATAATTCTTTATAGTCATTCATATTTTTCTTGTTGGATGCTGAAGATGTTGTTTGCAATTTTTCATTGGTTGCTACTGCTCCTTATAGCTGGACCACAAGTGTGCCAGGAGCATCGACCTTTTGAGGTAAGGGTTCAGTTCTGAAATTTGGACATTCAACTATTTATGCACTTATTTGTAGGGAAAAAATTGATTACCTCCTGAAATTGCAGGCTCTCGGCTCTTCCTCGTTCAAAATGGTACATCTTCAAGTAAGGAGGTGACGGCATAATACTTTCCTTAATAGATTTTCTTACTTTTGAATTTGGTGATGGAAGCAGTAATTCTAATCCTTTGTTTTTGGTCTCACATGTATACTCTTCAACTAGTGGTTTTCTTGAGAGAGCTATGAAGGTTCTCCTAATAGTATTTCCTTAATGTTCTCATGTTGATGTCTTGAATCCTTACAATGATGTCGAGAGCAGGGAGAACTAATTGTTTTGTCTTTCGGTGAAGGTAGCTAGGGTTTTCTTCTTAAAATGATAAGGCTTTTTGCTAGCCTTGGGTGGAGCTTGGCCAACCCTTTCCGAATGAATCATTTAGATTTTTATGAACCATGCTGCATTGAATTATAGTTTGTTTATTTAATGTTTAAATTAATTTGGGTATTCACCCTATTTTACTATGCCTGCACTATATATTTGATACCCAAACTTCGAGGGATTATAAATGCTTGGCTTCATTTTTTAGTTTAGAGGCAGTACTGGTTTAAGATTGTCACTGGAAGGAAAAATTCGCACTGGTTCTTCATGCCCATCCCTAGGAAAAATTCAAGCAGCCCTCGCTTCTTTTACCATCCTTTTGGGAAAGAAGGATGGAAATTGTTTCTTAATTGTCCAAGGAGTTATTGCAACTGTTTCTATTCAGTTTTCTTAATCAAACATTTTTCAATCTATTTAAACAAAAATATCATGATGTTCTCACTTTTCCAACCTTAATTTCTTAACAACTGTGTTAAGAAAAATTAAAAGTTTCTAAAGTTCTACGTAAAACATGGTAGAAAAAAAATTAAATATTGTGCAACAAAGGGTGTTACAACTCTCCCCCCTTATGAGAAGTGTAGCCCCTGGTGTTATTATAGGAATTAATGTCGGATAGGCCTGCAACATGATCTCCTCTTCTTCCCAAGTCGACTCTTCCGGGCCAAAGTACTTCCATTGCAATTGAACATGGGGGATGGTTCACTTCCGTATGGTGGTTTCTCTCTGATCTAGAATACGAGGAGGCTCTACCAAGAGCTCTCTATTGGATTTGACCTCACAATTTACAATTCGCTATTAGAATTGCACAAAACAACAATTTAATGTCACATATTCATTTGATTTATTACCTGTATATTTTCCCAGTTAATTATCTGTTGAGGGTTGTATACATATTTTTTTAACAAAGAGACATGGAAAACATTGTTAACCCGGATGTGGCTGGGGAGTGCTAATTTGTATGCCACTCAATTCATTCTAGTATTTGGAACGGTGTATTGTGCCAAGTTGGCGAAACCCTTCCACTGTAAGGTGTTTTTTTTTGGGTTTAAATTTTAAGTATACATGATACCTTAACTGAAATTCTTTATGAGTCATTTTTTTATGAACATAAACCTTTTGCCTATATTGAGTGACTTTTAAATTATGGCGAACCTTTTTCAATATGGCCTTCGTTTCAGCTAACATATGAGGACCCAATTCTAACTTATTAACCGACTTATTCCAATCTATGGCTACCCGACACTTCCTTCCATACAACACCTCCAAAGGTCTCATGCCCAAAGATTTGTGATCGCCATTGTTATAGGCGAACTCCACTAAATTGAGGTAGTCTTCCCACTTATGCGGTTGTTGCATAATGAATATCCTTAACATGTCTTCCAGGACTTGATTGACTCACTCTATCTAGCCATCTATTTGTAGATGGTAGGTAGTACTTAATTTAATTTGGGTACCCAACCCAGGGAAGAGAGTTTTACAAAATGCGGACGTAAATTTTACATCTTTCTCGGAAATTACTACTCGAGGTATTCCATGTAATCAGAAGATTTCCCTATGAATATATATGTCATTTCTACAGTCTTGTAGGTGGATTTCATAGGTATAAAATGGGTTTTTTTGCATAGATTTTCCACTACCACCATAATTGAGTCATGCCATTTTTTAGTGTGGGGTAGTCCGGTAATAAAATATAGAGGGATCATCCCCCATCTCCACCCGAGAATGGGTAATGGTTGCAATATATCAGTGGGATGTTCATGCTCTGCCTTCACCAACTAACACTCCAAACACTTCGATAAGTATTCCTCAATAACCTTCCTTAAATATGACTAGAAATAACTTTTTTAGATAGCTGTCAAAAGTTCCTGGTATCCTGGGTTAGCGGCATAAGGCTTCCTGTGAAATTCATCCAGTAACAAATGTTTGATAGAATTTTGGTTGGGAATATAAATCTTGTTTCTAAAGATTAACATTTTATCAGAAGTTATATCATAGTTGGACTGTTTTCCCTTTTTCTGATCCTCCCCTGCTTGTTACCAAAGAAATGCGTATTCAGGGTCCATGAGGGATGCTTCCACGATAATTTCAGGAAGGTTAGATTCTATTTGACTCAATTGTATTTCATAGATGCAATGCATTTTCCTACTTAATGCGTTGGCCACTCGATTTTCTTTTCCTTTAATGTTCTTCATTTCGAAGTCGAATTCACTCACAAATGTGGTCCACCTAGCCTGCTGAGAATTTAAACTCAACTTATTAAAGAAATTTGTTAAACTACTATGATCAATTAACAACAAAAATTCCATTCCTAGGAGGTTGTCCTACCACATTTTGAGTGTGTGCACTGTTGCGCTTAAATCCAGACCATAAGTAGACAACTGTTTCTCATAGTCCTTAAATTTATGTAATTCATATGCTATAACCTTTCCTTCTTGAGTTAATATACCACTGAACCCCTCTTGCATTTGTGCATACCATGAATAATTTTTCCGAATCTGCTACCTTTAGCACTGGTGTAGTGGTGAGAAATTGCTTTAGATGCTCAAAACTTTGCTAACAAACCACTGCCCAATGAAAGGCACGCCCCTTTTTCTATAGCGAGGTCATAGGAAAAGCTATCTTTGAAATTTTTTTAATGAATCGGCAGTAGAAATGGCTAGGCCCAAAAAGGACCTAATCTTTGCAACATTTTTTGGGGTTGTCCATTCCATTATAGTTTTTATCTTTTCTGGATCTACTGCTATACCATTAGATGATATAACATGACCCAAGTAGTGAATCTTGTCTCTATAAAAATCACATTTTCTATACTTATCTTACAGTTGATTGTCTTGCAAAATCTGCAAAACTATTCTCAAGTTATTTTCGTGCTCTTCTTGATTTTTTGAATAAATTAATATATCATCAACAAAAATCAATACAAATTTATCTAGGAAAAGCCAAAATATGTTGTTCATTAGGCTCATGAATGTGGTTGGGGCGTTGGTAAGGTCGAAAGGAAGTACTACAAACACGTAATGGTCGTAACAAGTTCAGAAAGTGGTTTTACAAATGTCTTCATCCTTTATTTGGATCTGGTGGTAACCAGACCTTAGATCAATCCTAAAGAATATGCTGGCCCCCTGCACTTGATGAAATAGATCGTCAATGCGAGGTAAATGTTACATGTTTTTTATGGTAAGCTTGCTTAGTTGTCGATAGTCAATGCATAGTCTTAAGATCTCGTGCTTCTTTCGAAAAACAACATAGGGGCTCCCCAAGGTGATACAGTAGGGCACATGTACAATTTATCTAGAAGTTCTTGAATCTGCATTTTGACTTCTGTTAACTCTGGAAAACTCACACGGCAAGGAGCCTTTAAAATAGGGGCTACTCTAGGTATTAGCTCGATGGTAAAATCAATATCACATCTAGGTGGCAATCCAGGAATGGATTTAGGAAATACATCCACAAAATCATGAATTAGAGGAATACTTTCTAATGAAGTCAATTTTTTTTTGTGATTAGAGTATCCTACTTAGACATCATAAATGTGGGAGCCTTTTCTTATACATTTCCCTAGCTTATTAGTAGTAATACGGCGTAATTTCATGCTTTTCTTACCTCCTTGAATTTCCTTTCTTTGCCTAATTTTGTAAGGTAGCTTATAGATTTCTCCATGCAATCTACTAGGGACCAACACCCTTCCAACCAGTCCATTCCAATTAGTACATCATACAAACCTAAGGGAAGTATATTCAGATTAACATGGATGGATTGTCCTAAAACTATTATCAGACAATTTTCTGTTTTCGTATATAGAGCTTTTTCTTAGCTCTGGTGGCTAGTTGGACTAACCAAGATTTCTTAAATTTGTTGCTTGGCAGCTGGCATTTATTTATTAATTTGGAGCTAATATAACTTAGGCTAGCACCCAGATCAAATAAAATAGAAACAACTTGATCAACAACCATACATTTGCACTCGATCATGATGGGTTGGTATTCTGTTTAATGATCATCCAAAGTGACATTAATTTTGGGCATACTTCTTGCTATATCTTCAACTATGGAGGCTTCTTTCATATTGGAAAGCTTTTTCATTCGAGCTTTCTATAGGTAGTTATTATAATAATAAGATTCCCCACATCCCCAACGTTGCATAGGTTGTTTTGGCAGTTGATCAGTTGCAAGTATATTAATTCCCTCTGTCTGTTTATGTTCAAGGTATTTTGGAAATTTGGAGAGATTCCTAGTAAGCTTTCCAAAGGTTCTTTGCTAATTATTATGACCATTTACTACTTTCTACTATCTATTTCGAGGCAAATTCCTCTCTCTTCTGCCTAAAGCTCCTTTGGGTGCTCCACTTTTTTGTTTCATCTGCTGGTAATAGATACAGGATTTTTGCACCACATCATCCATCATTCTAGGATAGTCAAATTCTAACTTTTCCTTCACAAAATTAGGCATAATGCTAATAAATCATTGAATTTTGGCTTTTTCCTCTTACATGTATGAGACATATCATAACAAGGAGGTGAACCACTTCACATATTCATCCATGGTGAAGGTTCCCAACTTTAGCTCATGGAACTCCTTTGCTTTTTCATCATAATAACACTCAGTCAAGTATTTTTCCTTAAAATGTTTATGGAATTCTTGCCACGTCACTTGTTCTTCATCAATATTTATCACTATTTTAGTTTCTTCACACCACAGAGTGGCCTGTCCCTGTAACTGGTAAACTTCCAATCATGCTTTGAGTTTGTCAATATATTCATAAATCTGGAAATATTTACCCATGTCAACCAGCCATGCTTTGACTACCTCTTCAGATTCTCCTTCGAACAATGATGGCTTTATTTTGATAAACTCACCCTGTAATTCCATCCTCTGTCTTTTAGTCTTTCGTTGGTCTAAAAATGTTACTTGAACACCGCTCTTCATCCTCCTTATGTCCCTCTGTCGATTCTGCATTTTCTTCGTGATGATGGGTCGTTGGGGTTTTCTCCCTATCTTCCATACTGGGATCTAGTCCTCATTGATTCTATCCATCAGATAGGCTTTTCAGAATATTTTCCTATCCCTGCCTGAGATGTTCATTGTTTGTTCTTAAATTCATCATTTCTACATGTAACTATTGCACAGTTTCCAACAAGGCAGCATTTGCTTGCTGAGATTCCTCTCCCAGCTGTATCCATATATCCGAATTCGCCTCCACATAAGGCTCCTCCAACTGATTTGATAATTTGGGGTCCCTCTACATTTTGTACTTTGGTGTTGACTTTATCCTTTATTTCTTTCTCTGTGTTCAAAGTTTCCAAACTCAGTTGTTTATTGCATAATAAAATATTATGAGCTCAATTAAATGCACAATATTTATCCAAACATCTAAGTGTGTGAGCCTGGGCTCTGATACCATTTGTAACGCTTGAAACACTAACATAGATATATAAAAAATTTACCTTAATATATCTATTCCTACCGAATAATATTATCATGAGTCTAAACTAAACTTGGTGACATTGAATATCATAAGGTATCAACAACTATTAAAGGGGTTAATGAGATTGGAAAGGGATATAAAGGTTCTGTCTAGTAGATCTACGGAATCAATGGCTCTACCCCATCACACGCTGACTTGGAAACATCACCCAAACAACATATTAAACTGATACATGTCTAGCTGGTTTGTGGTAATGTTGATAGCCTGGTTCTCCGCCAGAGGGCCATATCATTGGCATCGAGGATCGCTCCATTATGGGATCTAAGGAGGGTTAATATGACGGTCCAGTTGATGCTCTTAACACTACCTCCTCTTTTGCCTACCAACCCTGTACATTTCTCATTTGCATGAGTTATTCTGTGTGTGCTACGCTATGTGACCATGTCGATCTCAGTAACCGAGTTATGACGATTCTGTGAATATTTCTGGTTCATGGCAGTGATCACAATGGTACCAAACTTCCTCCTTCAATCACTCTCAAGCGAGCACACTCGTAATTTGTTAATTCTTCTCTTCCCATACTCTATAATTGTTTACAGTCTTTCGTCCCTTCCTTGGTGGTTGTTGAAGGTGTTGTTTGTAGGTTTTAATTAGTTGTTGCCACTCCTTACAGCTAGACTGCAAGTGTGCCAGGAGCATCGACCTTCTGAGTTAAGGGTTTGGTTCTAAAATTTGAAAATTCAACTATTTATGCACTTATCTGTATGGAAAAAATTAACTACCGCTTGAAATTGGAGGCTCTCGGCTCTTCCTTGTCTAGAACGGTTCTTCTTTAGGTAAGGAGGTGATAGCATAATACTTTCTTTAACATATTTTCTTACTTCTGAAGTTGGTTATGGAAGACGTAATTCAAATCCTTTGTTTTTTATCTCGTAGGTATACTCTTTGACTAGCAGCTTTCCTCAGCAAGCTACGAAGTTTCTCCTAATAGTATTTCCTTTTTCAATGTTCTAAGGTTTGTGTCTTGAATCCTTACAACGATGTTGAGAGCGGAAAGAATTAATTGTCTTTCCTTTCAATGAAGGTAGCTAGGGTTTGCTTCTTAAAATGATAAGGGTTTTCGCTGGCCTTGAGCGAAGCTTGGCCAACCCTTGCCGAATGAATCCTTTAGATTTTTACGAACCATGGTACAATAAATTATAATATGATTATTGTTGGAATTTAATTCCAACTTCATCACATAAATGTTGAAAAAAGATCTGATCTTCAACAATTATTGCAGATTATCTAGAAGCAACAAAAATCTTCTGATATTTTTGAGCATTAATTACGTATTAAATTCAGAGTCTAACTCCCCTGCAGACTACCGTCTTGAAAAGCATCACCGCCTCTTCTGAAATAAATACGCAGATAAATATCAGCAGATATTTTACTTAGTTTATTGTTTAAACACAGATATTTATTTTCCTATAAATACATGAACAATAGTTCTATTTTTACCAAGCAGAAAAGAACAACAGTTCTGTTTTTCTGAGTGAGCAGCAACAGTGTTAATCTCTGTGATGTATAGTGCAGCAGCACTGAAATATAATTTCTGTGGTTTCTGAGAAAGAATGGACAACAGTTCGAGCTCTCGTGAATGAAGCCTTATGCACAGCAGTGTTGAGATTAAGTTGCTGGAGCAGCAGTGTTGAAACTGCAATACTGAGACATGTTATTTTTGTGCTTATTTTGTAATCGCACAACAATGTTTGAACACTTGCAACTTTCTGAGATAAAGAAAGTTGGTTATTTTATCAGTTTGTTTACTGTTTATCAGCTGTTTCACTGACTACAAGTTAAGTTTCAGTTACTGTTTCATCAGTTTCTGTGTTGCCAAGCATTACTCTGTTTTTCAGTTTTTATTTTAAAATATCATAAATTTCCTGTTGCTGCAACACCACGATCAGCGTTGCAACAACACCGAATCCTGTTGCTGCAACACCATTTGCAGAAAATGAAAGTTTCAGTTTTTTGTGCAGAAACAGAGCAAAAGACAGACTATTTTTTTTGTTGTCTGTTTGTTATGGAATTTAGCAGAAAATTCCAACATGGTATCAGAGCTAGTCTAGGCACTCAGTGAGTCAAAAACAAAGTTTGTTTTTCACTGTAGGAGCTGTAAGAAGTTTATTGAGCAAATTTTTCCAGCAGAGAATGTGTTTTGCCTGTTTTTAATTTTACAGTCAGTATCTCTTCTTTACCTATACAGAGTTAAGATGGCAGATGCTGGAACAGGTTTGACAAATTCCCAACTGCCACAGTTTAATGGGAAAAATCACAGTTATTGGTCAATAACAATGAAAGCATTGTTTGCTTCTCAAGGAATATGGGAGCTGGTTGAAACTGGCTATGCTAAACCTGTAGATGCAATAACATTGGCTGCTTTGGTAGTAGCAGAAAGAGACCAGCTGAAGAGTGACAGGAAGAAGGATGCCAAAGCCATATTTTTTGTCTTCCAATCAGTACATAAAAGTATCTTTCCACGGATTGCAGCAGCAACAAAATCTAAAGAAGCATGGGATATTCTCAAAACTGCCTATCAAGGCATGGAGAAGGTGAAGACTGCAAAGTTGTAGATGTTGAGGAGAGACTTTGAAACACTCAGCATGAAGGAATCTGATACAATAGATTCATTCTTCACTCAGGCTATTGGGCTGATAACCCAGATAAGATCTCATGGTTAAATCCTTGAAGAAAGAAGGATCGTAGAGAAGATCTTGAGATGTCTACCCTCAAGGTTTGAAGTTGTTGTGGTAGCAATAGAAGAAACAAAATATCTCTCACAGTTCACGGTAGATGAACTAAGTGCTTCTCTTATGTCTCATGAACACAGACTGAGTAGAGGAACAGATTCCTCTTTTGAGCAAGCATTCAAGACTCAGATGTCTTTCATCCAAAGAAAAGGTAGAGGCAGAGCAAATAATAGAGGTCGAGGAAGAAGCCAAGACAGAGGCAGATATTATCCTGCAAGCACAAGCGAAAGGAGCTGCAATCAGAACCAAGATGAAGGTTCAAGCAAACAACAAGCTCATGGAGAAAGGTATGACAAATCCCAAGTCCAATGTCATTATTGTAAGAAATATGGGCACCACGCTAATGAATGTAGGAAAAAACAAAATGACATGAATAGTAGGCAGAATGTTAATTTTGCAAATGAAGAAAATAAGAATCCAAAGAATGTGTTGTTAACATGTAACATTGCGCAAGACAAACAAGAAGATGTTTGGTTCTTAGACTCAGGTTGTAGTAATCACATGACTATAAATATTGCAATGTTTACCAATCTGGATGAAAATGTGAAATCTGAGGTAACAACAGGAATGGATAGTAAGATATCTGTCAAGGGTAAGGGCAGAGTAAGTATCCGAGCAAGAAATGGAGAACAGGTGATTGTGCCAGAGGTATACTATGTACCTAGCCTAAAGTGTAATCTTTGAGCATTGGACAGCTCATTGACAAAGGTTACAATGTGTTCTTCAAAGATGATATGTGTACAATCACAAACATACCTCCAAATAAGAAGATCATTGCACATGTGCAGATGACCAGCAATAGAATGTTTCTTCTCAAACTCAGGGAAGATTTGAAGGGAGGCAGAACTATTGCAGCTGTAACACAAGAAGTCTTTCAGGAACAAGTGAAAGATGAGAACTGGTTATGGCACTTGAGATTTGAACATCTCAATTTCGGAGGCTTGAATCTGTTACACAGAAAGGGAATGATAAAAGGATTGCCATTGATTGGAAAACCGGATAGCCTTTGTGAAGGTTGTATCTTGGGCAAGCAACACAAAGAGAGATTTCCAGCAGGAAAGAGTATAAGGGCAAAAGCACCCTTGGAAATTGTTCACTCTGATGTGGGTGGACCGATGCAAATACCATCATTTGCCAGAAATAGATATGTTTTAACTTTCATTGATGATTACACCAGAAAGACATGGGTGTATATACTAAAACAAGAGAGTGAAGTGTTTGAGAAATTCCACCACTTCAAAACTCTTGTTGAGAAGCAGTGTGGGCATTACATCAAAGTGCTCAGAACAGATAGAGGAGGAGAATACATCTCCCAAGACTTTCTGCATTTTTGCAGAGAGAATGGCATACAAAAGCAGTTCACAGCAAGGTATACACCTCAGCAAAACGGTGTTGCTGAAAGAAAGAATAGAACCATTCTTGACATGGTCAGAAGTATGATGAAGGCAAAACACTTGCCTCATGAGTATTGGGCAGAAGCTTTCACTTGTGCAGTTTATATCTTGAATAGATGCCCAACTAAAGTTGTCATGAAAAAAATACCAGAAGAAGCATGGAGTGGTCAAAAGCAAACAGTCACTCACATGAGAGCATTCAGTTCTGTAGCTTATGCACATGTACCAGATCAGCTAAGGAGAAAGCTTGATAGTAAGGGGGAGAAGTGTGTGTTTGTTGGCTATTGTGATGAGTCAAAAGCATACAAACTCTATAATTCATCCCCTAAGAAATTGATAGTATGCAGGGATGTGTAGTTCATTGAAGATGAAGCTTGGGATGGAAGCTTAGAAAAAACAGTGAATGTGAACACAATTGTGTCTCATGAAGAAGAAGAGGAAGGGACAGGAGCAAATAATCCTTCCTTGGTGGTTCCTCCTCCACCACAACAAATTCAGCAAACCACACCACAAGCTGGAATTCGAGCAGCCTTAAGAAGTCAGGGAAGTGCTTCTTCAAGCACACCACAGGGATCAGAAATACCCTCAAGTTCAGATGGAACTCCAAGTACACCAAGAAGACCAAGATTCAGAAATCTCAATGAGATTTATGAACAAGGAGAGGTAAGTACCAATACTGGTCTGAATTCATTATTCGCTTTATATTGTCATGTTGATGACCCAGTTCATTCTGAAGATGCTGTAAATGAAAATAAATGGATTGAAACAATGAATGAAGAAATTGGTGCAATTGAAAAGAGTAAAACATGGGAGTTAGTGGACCTCCCTGAAGGCAAACATGCCATTGGAGTTAAGTGGGTCTATAAGATCAAAAGCAATGCTGAAGGCAAGATTGACAGGCACAAAGCAAGACTTGTTGTCAAAGGCTACAAGCAACAACAAGGCGGAGACTATGATGAAACCTTCGCACCAGTAGCAAGGATGGAAACAGTCAGAACAGTGTTGTCTATTGCAGCACAACACAAATGGAAGATTTATCAGATGGATGTTAAATATGCATTCCTGAATGGAGTGTTAAAAGAATAGGTTTATGTTGAACAACCTCCAAATTATGAAGTTGATGGCCAAGAGCATAAAGTTTGCAAACTGAAGAAGGCTCTTTATGGGCTGAAGCAAGCTTCGAGAGCATGGTACAGTAGAATAGATGCTTATCTGATTGAGAATGGGTTTGATAAGTATGATGGTGAACCCACACTCTACATAAAAGACAATGACAGTAAGATTATTATTGTTGTTTTATATGTAGATGATCTGATTTTTACTAGCAATGATGCTTCTCTCATTGCTGATTTTAAAGCAGTCATGAAAAATGAATTTGAAATGACTGACTTGGGCTTCTTAAGATGTTTTCTTGGAATTGAAGTAGACCAAAGTAAAAATGGTGTTTTCATTTCTCAAGATAAATATGTGGAAGCAGTGTTGAAGAGATTTAATATGCAGAACAGCAAAGCAGCTGTTACTCCAACTATAATGGGGTTGAAATTGACCAAAGAAGATAGCAGCAAGGATTTTGATCCAAAATTGTACAAGAGCATAGTTGGCAGCCTTATGTACTTGACTGTAACTAGGCCAGACATTATGCATGCTGTGAGTTTAATCTCCAGATTTATGGAAAGACTGAAAGAGACTCATTGACAGGAAGCCAAGAGGATTCTAAGGTATGTGAATGGAACGAAGGGGTTTGGTATTTTATACTCCTCTTCTGAAAGTTTCATGTTGCCAGGTTACACTGACAATGATTGGGCTGGAAGTATTCATGATAGGAAAAGCACATCAGGATATGTGTTTCATATGGGATCAGGAGCCATCTCATGGGCTTCCAAGAATAAACCAGTTGTGGCTTTGTCAACAGCAGATGCAGAGTATGTGGCAGCAACAACAGCAGCATGCTAAGCAGTATGGCTGAGAAGAGTTCTCAGAGATTTTTGTCATGCACAAGAAAATGGCACAACCATTTACTGTGACAATAGCTCAGCAATAGCTTTATCTAAAAAATATGTTTTTCATAAAAGAACAAAGCACATAGATACCAAATTTCACTTCATACATGAATTGGTTAACAATGGTGAGATTGTTTTGTAGCACTGCAGAACAGAGGATCAGCTAGCTGATATCTTGACAAAACCATTGCGAAAGAAAGGTTTTGATCATTTCAGGAAATGCTTGGGTATGCACCAGTTGAAATTAAGGGGGAGTGTTGGAATTTAATTCCAACTGCATCACATAAATGCTGAACAAAGATCTGATCTTCAGCAGTTATTGCAGATTATCTGGAAGCAGCAAAAGTCTTCTGATATTTTTGAGCATTAAATACGTATTAAATTCAAAGTTTAACTCCCCTGCAGACTGTCGTCTTGAAAAGCATCACCGCCTCCTCTGAAATAAATACGCAAATAAATATCAGCAGATATTTCACTTAGTTTATTGTTTAAACACAGATATTTATTTTCCTATAAATACGTGAACAATAGTTCTATTTTTACCAAGCAGAAAAGAACAACAATTCTGTTTTTCTGAGTGAGCAGCAACAGTGTTAATCTCTGTGATGTATAGCGCAGCAGCGCCGAAATATAATTTATGTGGTTTCTGAGAAAGAATGGATAGCAGCTCGAGCTCTCATGAATGAATCCTTATGCACAGCAGTGCTGAGATTAAGTTGCTAGAGCAACAGTGTTGAAACTGCAATACTGAGACAGGTTATTTTTGTGCTTATTTTGTAACCGCACAGCAGTGTTTGAACACCTGCAACTTTCTGAGATAAAGAAAGTTGGTTTATTGTATCAGTTTGTTTACTGTTTATCAGTTGTTTTACAGAATACAAGTTAAGTTTCAGTTACTGTTTCATCAGTTTCTGTGTTGCCAAGAATTACTCTGTTTTTCGGTTTTTATTTTAAAATATCAGAAATTTCCTGTTGCTGCAACACCACGATCAGCGTTGCTGCAACACTGAATCTTGTTGCTGCAACACCATCTCCAGAAAACGAAATTTTCAGTTTTCTGTACAAAAGCAGAGCAAGAAACAAAGCATTTTTTTGTTGTCTGTTTGTTATGGAATTTAGCAGAAAATTCCAACAATTATTTAATGTTTAAATGAATCTAGTTATTCACTTGATTTTACTATGCATGCACTATATATTTGACAACCGAACTTTGAGGGTTTATGAATGCTTGGTTTCATTTCTTGGTTTAGAGGCAGTACTATTTTAAGATCGCATTGGAATTTTATTATTATGAAGGTCGGTCTGGCTTCGGTCCATCCCTCGGGATTCTACGGAGAGCCAGTTTGGGATCTTAACTGTTCGTCAGTAATTTTATATACATATATATTTTTTGAATTTTCCTTTAACTATTTTGTCGATTTTTTTGAGTTTATGTTCAGAATTTCACTAATGGTTACTGAGAGTAAGGTCACCCTTTAAATATGGACTGAATTGCTTTACTGTATTTATTGATAGCGCCATAATTCAAATGTTGTGTTTATGTGATAATGAATGTAGTTTCCAACTAGCTTACGGAGTTGAATGTGGTTTCCAATTAGCTTTTGTCTCTATTCGTTGCTACATTTACTTCTTTTAGAGAATCACAAAAAGAAAGGTGGCCTATGGCATTTTCAAATGTTCTCTCTATAATTATTTTAATGTATTAAATATCTTATGGTCTAATTCATGCATGGAGTAAATTTAACAGTGTTAAGTATATCGAGTCTTCTATAGAAGAGATAATATCTTTTATTACCTTAATCAAAATATCATAATTTTCCATAATAGATGAAAGTTATTTCCTCGTTTTTATTCTATTTACCTCAGAGCTTGCTTAAAATATTAACTTATAAGAATGCTTTTCTACTAATTAAGTAATAAATCTAAAATGAATCACTTATATATGTCTAATTGATTTTAGAGTTGCATAACTATTCTCTGTTTCTCATAAAGTTCTCACCACTGAACTGTGGACCTGGCAATTATGTCTAGTGTCCCCCTCCTCCTGCTGATAATAGTCACTAGACATGCACAATCGTCACTAGATATGCACAATCTGGTATCTTGGGCTTCAACACTATTGTCCAGCCTCAACTCACATACTAGTTTGCCTGTTTACCATTGTAAAGTTTCCCATTGGTTTTTCCTACCATTGTAAAGTTTTCCACTGGTTTTTCCTACCCACCTCAAGGAAAAATTCATCCCTGCTTCTTTTCCCCTCCTTTTGTAAAAGAAGGATGGCAACTTTTTCTGAACTATCCGAGTTATTGTAATTGTTTCTATTCAGTTTTCTTAATCAAACACTATTCATTTTCTTTAAACAAAAATATCATGATGTTTTGGCTTTTCCAACATTAATTTATTAACAATTGTGTTAAGCAAAATTAATAGTTTCTAAAGTTTTGCATAAAACTTGGTAAAAACGAAAGTAAATATTGTGCAACAAAAGGTGTTACATATAATTTCAGTTTTAAGCAACTATCAAAATTTTATAAATAAACTGTCTTTACAAATAAATAATTTCAAACTAACTGACAAGTACAACTTTCTCATTGAACAACTTGGTACTTCATCGTCACCTGCATACAATAAATAAAATCATTATTATCAATTCAAATAAAAATAAATAATCCTTAAGAAAACAAAACTATCTTATAGAAAAGGATTATACTATTCTTATATTCTATAATAGATTTCTTCAAACTTTTAAATAGCCTCCATAATAACAAATACTAAATTATTAATTTTATTTTTTTATTTTATTTTTATCTTGCTCAACTAAATATAACAAAGCATTACAACATTTTTTTTGGAGAAGAGTCTCTAAATATTATTTTATTTTATTTTTATTTTACCCAACTACATATATCAAGCATTACCACATTTTTTCGAAACTGATTGGAGAGTTTCTAAATATAACGGCTTTACAACATTTATTACTACTGGCTAAAAAAAACCTTCTTAAACAACAATTAGCTATGTAAAAAATAATTATAGTAAATGCTATGTAGAAAATAATTAGAATCTCCAACATCTCCCATATATAGAAAAATGATAAACATATTCTAATGCTATGTAGAAAATAATTATAGTATAGCCAATTTTTAAAATGATAGTAAATGACATAAAAAAAAAAGTGAAATAGAGAACTCCATAGAACTCCATAGAACTCACTATTCTTTTTTGAAAATCTCTCTTCAAACCTGTCATAATATAATATTCCTGAAAAATAGACGGTTCATCAAACTTCCATAAATTTCTCCACTCCGGAGATGTCGTTCGTTTAAAATCATAATCAGACCATAAATGTTTCTGGCATTCGTATCTCCTTTGAAAACAATTGCGACAGATTAGAACCTTATGACAGCGGCTGTAACTCAAGATGGAAGCAGAAGAAAACTGCAGGATCTCACAATGGCAGCGGCAGTGACTTAGAGCGTACAATGATTCACAGCAGTTCTCAATGAATTACGATCTAACTACAGCTGCTTGAGTGTGCCTCCATAAATAGAACGCAGGGTTTGTGGTGGTATATATTCACGGAGGCTAGCGATACAACTGCAAATAGCGAACACCGCGCGGCTTATTCACGACGTCTAACTTTCAAATCCTCAAATATCTTTCATGATTGTTCTCCACTGTGTGAAGAGTTTTGCGTCAAATAGGAATGAAATCAATTGGAAACACAGAATACTGTAAGTTTTTTTTTTCCATTATCAAATACATTTTGGAATAAATTAGAAGTTTTCTAAATAGATTGAAAAAGAAATTTCTAAAAATGTTCAGAATAATAACTTCTAGCAATATCCTTTTTCAAACTAGCTCAAACAATTAGCTGTTCAACTATCTTAATTACCAGAAGAAATTGTACTTAAATATTGCGGCAAATACCAATAACCAATTGTTAGTAATTAGTGGCTTTTTACAGTGATAAGGACTTCGTCTTTGCGACTGAGATCTCGCTTGCTGAGTGATCATGGTTTTAGCTTAATACAATCTTTTATTTCAGTTGTCTATTTAGATTTCTGGGCGTCACTCATCTACGCTGATGGAATTTGGAGATCAAATATACACAGATGAATAGATTTTGTTCAAAATACTCTTACAGGTTTGGAAAGCAATTGGCCTCGTCTCTTCACATTCGAGTGACATCCTCGGCCTCAAGGATCTGCGGAGGGTGCACGCAGAAGTGAACGGTGGTGGCAGCTCACAGGTTGCCGTATATACAGTGCTAACTGAGGAGTAAATCAGTAATAAAGTTTAAAGTTTAAAAATTACTTTAAATCAAATAGCCGGTAAGCAAATTTGAAAGATGGGTATATTTAAGGTTTTATATATATATATATATATTAATAATATAATAATATTCTAAATTCTAAATAATTAGAATATGACTATTTAATGATGAATAATGTAATTTTTAAATCATCAAATATATGTATGAAAAATAAAATTAGAATTGGAATTGGAAAAGTTTAAAGTTTATTCTTAGCCATCAACTACGTTTATAATCTTGGTGTTAACTTTGTAAACCATCAAGTTGATAATTTTGTTGCTGACCTTTTAAAGTGTGGTCTCTTATGGGGAGATACGAATGATGAAGATCTGATAAAGGTAAAAGAACAAATGAGGAATCCTAAATTTTATAGGTGCCGTGATAAAAAATATTAAATATTTTTCAATAAATTCATATTTATAAACTCATACAAACGAATATAAATTTTCAAATATCATATTGTGAAAATTTATTTACTAATTTATAATTAAAATTAAAAAAACAAAAATATTTTTCTAATTAAAAATGTTAATCACTCCATTCTATATTTCTTAAAAAATAAAGATAATAATGTATTTAATTCATTATTATAATGAAAAAATAAAAAATATAATAATGTATTTAAACTTTTCATCTACAATCAACTTAACTTAGCTCATAGTTATAGGAATCTTCACATATAACTAATCAGTGTTTTTTGTTTAGGTTGACATTCACTATCCCCTTACAATTATCTATAGCTTTAAAAAAAATCAAATACACTTAAATTATCAAACTAAAATCCAGAAAATAAGAACACAAAATATGTTTATCAAACTAAAATCCAGAAAATAAGAACACAAAATATGTTGAATCAAGTGCATGAAAGTTTTCCATAAGATATTTACATCTATAATTAAAAATAGAGAAATTAGATGAATTTTTTTACCTATGGTTTTTGGAATTTGAATTATATTATTTATCTAAATTCAATGTTGAATCTTTATAGCAATTACCAATCGTATCAATGTTCAATGTTATGTTTTGGTTTGGATTTTACTTAGTCAATCTATTTTCAAATCTTTATTATAGTAAATTGTTTAACCAATATATACAAACAAATAATATAAATTTAGAGATATATAATTATAAAAGTAAATCTTTTTCTTATATATACATCTATATGATTATTATTTTTCTAAAAAAATAAATGAAAAATAAATAATTACAATAATAGTAATATAGAGATAAGCTTGTTTTAGGGAGAAATTCAAGTGGTAATGAAAGAAATCAATAAAAATTGGGAGATTCAGAGTTTAAATCTCCTAGTCATCTATTTAGAAAAAAGAGAATACATTCACAAAAAAGAGAGTAAATAAATGAAAAGAGAGTAAATAAATGAAAAACAGATAATTACAATAATAGTAATATAGAGATAAGCTTGTTGTAGGGGGCAATTCAATTGGTGGTGAATGAAATCTATAAAAAATGAGAGATCCAAAATTCAAATCCCTTGACCATCAATTTAGGAAAAAGAATGCATTCAGAAAAAGAGAATATAGTGTAAACCCCAAAAAAATAACTAATCATTACTTTAATTATATAATGTTAAACATATTTTTTCACTCCCAAAAAATACATTAAAATATCACAAATAAAAGATATTTTAAAAGAATTCTTTGCTTTTGAAATATATCATTTGAAAATTGAATGATAATTTTTTTTAAACATTCTTCTATAAGGAGAATAGTTTATATATCAAAATTATAAGCTTAATAATCTCCAAGAATCTAATTTCAATGAAATATAACTTATTATGGTAAGTTAAAATAATAAATATTTTTCTATTTTTTAAGGAAGGAATAATAATTTGAATAATAAAATATAAAAGTGTTTTAATTTTTAATAGATATAGTTTTAATCATTCATAGAAATTTACTAATAGTTAGGTGTGAAAATAAAAGGAATACTAATTTGAATAGTAAAATATAAAAGTGTTTTAATTTTTAATTGATATAGTTTTAATCATTAAAATAGGAAAAAAAAAACATGGTTTTTCACTACTAAAATAAAACATTAAAATATCACATATAAAATATATTTTAGAAAAAACAATTCAAAATATATCTATATCATTTTCAAATTAATTGATAATTTTTTTAGTGTAACATTCCATTCTAGGGAGAATAGTTTAAATATCAAAATATAAGTTTGTAATTTCCAAAAGTCTAACTCCAATGAAAATATAACCTATTATGATAAAGCTAAAATAAGAAAGGTTTCTCTCCCTTTTAATGGAGGAATAACAAATTGAATAGTACAATATGAAAGTGTTTAAATTTTTAAATGATATAATATAATTGATTAGGATAAAGCTAAAATAATAAAAGGTTTTTATTGTTTAGTGAAGGAATAATAATTTGAATAGTTAAAAGAAAGAAAATTTACCAAATTGTAAGAAATAAAAACTAGGATTGCAATTAACGTTGTTTAGCTTAACTAATTTAAATTATTAATTTTATATTAAAATTAACTCCAACCTAATCTCAATAAGATTGAAAAATATATATAGAAAGAATAGAAATATATACCATTTCAAACGAGATAGTCCACTCCCTTCAACTTTGCAAGTCTTAAGCAAAACACCTATTATACAACGTCCAAGCGTAGGGCATGCATTCAGACCTCGTATTTTAAAACCAAGTAAACTTCAAGAAAGATTGATACAATTCACTTATTATGTGATTCATGTGTAGTCAGAATAATTATTTATACCTTTGCAGAGCGCAAATAGCATTATCGATCTGTCCAAACCAGTCACGAAGTAAATATTACGTTCAGAATTCAGATAATCACACGGCATACCTGTGGGATAAAATCCTGTATATTAACTTCGATTGAAGTAATAAGCGAACGCGAAGGATCAAAATTAAGAACCAAATCATTGCCGCAATTAAAAAAAAATTGTGTTGTATGGTTTTTACATAATGGATCCAAATTAAAAACAAAAGCATTCACGATAAGTTTTAATTTTTTTAATTTATCTCTGTATAGTATTTAAAGGAGGAAATAGAAGCGCATCGTTATAGCAGTTTTCAATATAAATATATAGAGCGAAAAGCCACCGTATCTATCGCAACATTTTCAATGAAGCACATCCATTGCTAATTGTTTATTGACCGAGGTATAACCAATTGATCAAACGTATAATCAATTTGGACGAAATGCTCAGAAACACATTCTCTGAAACGCACTAACGCTTTGAAAGTTCAGTTGACATGCTTAGGAAGGTCACTCTTCATAGGTTTGAATTTTGTACGTTACACCATAGTTTTCTGCAAAAGCTAATTGCAATATCATCTCCCTCTCAAACTGTGTCACCCATATTTATTTGAATATTAGTATGAACATATAAATATGAAAAAATGCCACGGTGGCTCTCAATACAAGAATGGGACTAGGTTACCTAGGATGGAATAGCAACATGAAGCTGAGTAGTACCGAAACCTTGAGCCGAGCTAATTCATATTGTAAATTTGTTAGAAAACATGCACAAATGAATCTAGCTAGTGAAGGTTGAACACACAGCTTTGCAGAGCAAAAACACTAAAAGAATCAAAAGAACAAAAAAGAATGATTGATTCAGAAAATAGGTTACAATTCTCATGATATAGCATTACTGGGTGAAAATCCCAAGCTAATGCATCATAGTGGTGATCAATGAGAGGACTCAACACCTATAACAAGTTTATAAGAGAACTAACCACTTGAGTAGTGAAAGGAGGAGCAAATCAAGGAGTAAATTATGCACAATAACTAGCTAGTTGCGAAGTGAAAGGAGAACCAAATCAAGGAGTAAAACATGCAGAAAGGATCTTCAACGTTTCTCCAAATCTCATTGTGAATGTTGTAGGAAGATAGATGAAACTGCAACTCTGGGGAGATGCACATGCATATGGATCCATGCGCCTCATCCATGTAGTTGAGGTACTTGGAATTCTCTATGGATGAAGTGGGTTCCACTTCTGCAACCTTGGTAATCCTATACAACCCCTTCTGACAAAGGCATCAAGCCATTTGGTCTTTCCATTCGTGGTAGTTGTAAGGTGTTAGGATCGATGCCTTGGGAAACTCTATTTTTTTGTCGATCTTCGATCTCCAAGCTGTAATAACTGCGAAATGAAGCACGGGTGCACCTTTTATGTAATGACCTGTGGGCTCTGATACCATGTAAATGTGTTAGAGAACCTGCACAGATGAATCTAGATAGTAAAGGTTGAACACATACCTTTTCAGAGCAAAAACACTAAAAGAGTCGAAAGAACAAAAAAAAATGATTGATTTAGAAAATAGGTTACAATGCTCATGATATAGCATTACAGGGTGAAGATCCCAAGGTAATGCACCATAGTGGTGATTAATGAGAGGAATCAACACCTACAACATCTTCCTAAGAGAACTAGCTAGTTACAGAATGAAAGGAGGAGCAAATAAGGGAGTAAATCATGCAGAAGAACTAGCCAATGGTAGAGTGAAAGGAGAAGCAAATCAAGAAGTAAATCATGCAGAAGAACTAGCCAGTTGTGGAGTGAAAGGAGGAGCAAATCAAGAAATAAATCATGTAAAAAATATCTTGCATGTAGTCCCATGCTCTATCTAAGTGTCTGCATGTGCAAGTAATGAAGGTCCTAGGTGTGTGGTACCTCCAACACATATAAATGTAAACAATTTTATATGGGAACAGAAACAAAGCCAGAAAGGAGTTTTATGTACCTCTTCCTCCTCCAGGAGAATTTATTCAAAACAATATCCCAACAAATAGAAGAGATACTTTCAATGTCAACAAACAATAGAGAGAGTTTCAATGCTAATTTTCATCTCCTCTAGGAGAATTCGAAATAAGAGAACAATATCCAACAAGCATACATGTGCGAGAATGTTACCTAACTTTTTAGATGCCTACTCTAGTATACCTTTTGTCTCTTGGTGCCATATGTTCATTTAATTGTCAACATGTAGAAGAATGTTGCACTAGGGCAGAGCACTGGAGCTAAGAAGAATGTTGAGCTAGGGCAGATCATTGGAGCACCAGGGCAGAGCATTGGAGGACTAGGGCAAAGCATTGGAGCTGAGAGGAATGTGGAGCCACAACAGAGCGTTGGAGCTATGAAGGTTGAGAAGGCTACAACTAGCAAGGGTCCAGAACCTATCTGGAGAAGAATGTCGAACCATGGCATAGCATGGGAGTTATGAAGTCTAAGAAGGCTACAACCAGCGAGGGAAGAGGGTTAAGAGCACATCTTTTCATAGATGTGGTAGAGGGTGTTAACGTGTTGGAGAGCAATGGTGGCAGGTGTAAGCCTGCAGTAGAAACTGTAATTTTGGGAATAACAATTGTAATTTTGAGAGTAATTGAGAAATCAATACAAATGTGCAAAACATTTTGCACATTTTTTCAAACTATTGGTGTAGCATTAAATTTCATGAATTAATGTTAAATTTTGAGTTTTGAGAATTCGATTCATGTTTAACTTGTTTATCCAAACTTTAATGGATTTCTCGCCTAAAAACACATAAGATATTGTCTCTCCCTTTACAGTAAGAGCTCTAAAGTGATACCCAATCAAAACACTCACAAATTATTTTAAAATATTATTAAAATATAAATTTTGTTAGAATTTTGGTTAAATTGCACTGATAAGAATACTTCAACTGAGATTAATATAGGTCAACGCACTAGGTGTAGCTATATACCTACTTGGGCAGGGATAATAAGAACGACAACAAAAACAGCTTCTCGAGCATTGCAAGACAACAATCCACGACCCAGCAGTTGAATCCTCCCCCACACTGTTGTTTATTGGACTGAATGGAGCCCCCGGTTCACCTCTTGCTTCTTCCAATACAAAGAAACCGTAAATGTGGATGAGTCCTCACAAACTATCCGATAGCATAAAACTAAAAAAGGCTATGTATCGGAAGAAACCATAACATCTCTAAGCAAAAATAGAGAGGGAAATAACAGAAGAGAAAGCAATAAAAGGCCTGGATCAACAGAGTCTAACAGTTGTGTTTCCACATCATAGAACCGTTCTATACTGTTAGGATTAACATTGGCGGGGAATGACAATTTACCGGTAATGTTTTCGAGTTGAAAACCACTGGTATTATGCTAGTTGTATTTGGTCGGAAAGAAATCTATAAAGAATTTATTTGTTTCCATTCTAAGTATGCCAAGCACCAAGGTCTTAAGGGTTGGGCAAGGTCTCCCAAACCACTATGAGGGAGTCAAAGGTTGAGAGAAAGACCAAGGGTTCGTCAAGGCTCCTTGCAAGCTTAGTTAGGGTATTTGGCCAAAATTTAATAGAATTCTATAAAACCAAGTCTTCCCCAAAATAAAAATTTTCCCAAATAAATTTTTGTACTCTTATGTGTTAGATTGCTTCTATTTATAATTAGTTCTAATTGTGATTAATGTTTAATTTACTTAGACCTTTTAATACCTAACACATACACCATTGTAACTATATGAACAAGAATTTTGAAATACACTATCTCCATAAAACGAAACGATAATAGAATATAGACGTCATTTAGTCTTCTCTTGCAGCGTCTCGCCGGATATCTCGTCCCCGGCCGCGAACAGCAGCAAGGAGACCAGAGCTGACACTCTTTCAACTACGAGAATCCTTAAATTTAATTTGAACTCTTTATGTACTATCAACATAACTCATAGTTATCAGAATCTTTATAATCACTATTTATCGTTTATATCAACACTTACTACTTCGATTTAAAAGACTAATAAAAAAAATCAAATACATCTGAATTATCTAATTAAAATTCATACAATAAATATAACAGAAAATATAAGCAATGTTAGAGGATTAATCAAATGAATGAATTTTCCTTAAAGAATGTACATCTATAATTACAAATAGAGAAATTAGATAGTTTTTTTTCCTTTGCCTTTTGGATTCTGGATTATATTATTTATTCAAATTTAATCTTGAATCTTTAAAACAATCAATCTTCTTTCCTAAAGCTTTGATCACTTCTCAATGCATTTCCAAACATTTATTGGAGTATATGGTTTAGCTATAAGTTACAATTTAAAGGAAGAAACATATAATTTTAAATATAAAAATAAAAATACATGGCCCATGAATTAATCTCTCTAAATTCTTCTTATATAATATAAAGTAAAAATAGTAAACATTTTTTGCGAGTATCAAGAAAAGGAACTACATTAAAATATGACCAATAATATATATTATGAAATAATTATTTGTATTTATTGATAAATATCACTTCAAAATTGATTGGTAATTTTTTATTTTAAATTTTTTTTAAATAATTTAAACAGAAAATTTACTAGTTTTATATTTTCTCAAAAAATCTAATGAAATAAAACTTATTACGATAAGATTAAAATGATAAGTATTCTTCTATTTTGAATCAAAGAATTATTGTTGGAGAAACTAATTTCAATCACATTTGCAATTGTCCATCTCTCTGTCACATTTATTTAGAATTTTAGTTCAGTCAATCATTTAAAGTTGATGTCTCCTATTTAATCTATTTAACTAATATCAAATATTGAGAAAAGCATAGTTGTTTCATGCTTTTTATTCCTTAATATGGTACTTGATGACCATGTTCCATAAGACACCAAGGAAAGAAACACTTCAATTTTTCTTTGCTCACAACGAAATAGCAAAAGACGAGAGGAGCTCAGAGGACAAATAGAACTTGGAATTGAACTTGGAATTACATACTTGTGAAGAAAGAGAAGTGCGACAATTTCACACATGTGAATAAAGTTTAGTGTGACACTTTTGGATCATAGAAGAAAACTTCTCTTTCTTCACAAGTGCTAAATTTCAAATAATGCCACTCCTCTCAACCTCGAGCTCCTTTCGTCTTCTATTACTTCTCCATGGGCACAAAAAAAATGTTGCTCTCCTTGGAGTCTTATGCTCTGATACCATGTTAAGGAATGAAAAATGTGGAACAAACCTTATGCTTCAGATGTGGGACATAATAAACATTAGGTATATATTTCTTTTGATTATGTTTGTTGAAAATGCAACAATAAATTGTTCCCCTTGAATTGAATTAAGAGAAATAACGTAATTCCATATCACAACACAACTTGTATGAGTTAACTATGTTAAGGGGAACAATAAATTGTTCCCCTTGAATTGAATTAAGAGAAATAATGTAATTCCATATCACAACACAACTTGTATGAGTTAACTATGTTAATTTCAATTAATTGGCTTAGATAATTCGAGTTGAGGGTCTAACTTAAGTCATGTAGAGTGTCTCCTACTTTATAAGAGCCCTGCTTCAGTTTATTTCGAGTTGTAATTAATTAATTCATTTTAATTGAGTTAAATCCAATTAAACTAGTTATAACGGATGGAGAAACTAGTAGGTGGTCTAACAGGGCGGTGTTGTTTCATGAGTTCAACCAATTAACTAATAATTAAGTCATAAATAACTTATGCATGTGAGATTTGAAAGTTACTAAGTTGACATTGTAGTTCAAGGGTAGTGTACTATCAGCTGTATAATCATCCAGATTGTACAGGTGGTGCATGAAGTGAGAGGAAGGCCCACGACAGATTGTGCAATTCCAATTAGGGAATTTCCCTAATTAATAGGGGCTAAATCCTAGGGAAACAACACAAGGAAATAGGGAGTTGGGCAACCATAAAACTGGTCAAGTAATTTCTAAGTTTTGTCTAGGAAGAAGTGCGATAGATAGAGATAGTCTAGAGGTTGCTCAGGTTTGAGAAAAACATTGTAATCTTCTCATATTTTTGACTAATGCAATATACAAATAGAGAGATTTTTATTTGTGGCTTTCCCTGGGAAATCATTGTGTAATTTGTTGATTGAGTTCTCTCTCTTCTAGTCTTCGTGATTTATCGATCGATTAATTCTTTTTCCTGATGAATAAAGTAGATTCAAGCCTTTTGTTTTAGAAAACTACATAAGTAGTTTGAATTTGAAGGGAATTTCTACATGCTATAAGAGCATAAATCACACTAGAAGAGAAGAATGTGAGTTTGTTTTTGTAGGTGAAATCAAATTTGCAGGATCATTCTTGAGAGCCAACAGGATGTTATTCAATGGATTGAGACTCAAGTATGCCCTTAAGGGTAGCTCAAATTATATTGCTTGGAAAAACAAGATGGAGGAAGTGTTGGAAGATAACATGCTAAAGGAATTCATAGAAAATAATATTTCTATGTCTCCAAGAACCGAACCTCGAGACCTGGCAGAGTGGAATAAATGTGTGGGAAAGGCGAGGAGGATCATACTGGAAGGAGTTTAGTATCATGTTGTCTCGAATATCCATGGGAAGGATACATCATATGGATGTGACAAGCCTTAATAGAATTGCTTCAGAACAACAATGACCACAAGAAGTTGCGACTGAAGGATAGACTTCGGAAGATCTAGATGGAGTAGGGTGACACAATGCCACAATACTTGAGCAGGTTCACCCAATTTCGGGATGTTCTTGGGATCGTTGGTATTAAAGTTGTTGAAGATGATCTAGTGAGCCTAACACTTCTAGGCCTTCCCAAGAGCTAGAAAACCAACTAGGATTTGGTAAATGGGGGGAGTATCTACCAAAGTGGGAGAGTTTGTGGTGTGGCTTGGTGAAAGAAGAGATAAATTGGAACACTTGAGATGGAACCTCATCCAAGCATGATGATGAGGAGAATTATGGCTTGAATGGAAAGGAAAAGAAAGGGAAAGGGGAGAAATCCAAATCCAAATGGGAATCTAGTCATGGTGGAAAGAAGAAAGACTTTTCCAAGATTAAATGTTTTCACCGTCGTGAGGTGGGACACTATGCCACGAAGTGTCCACACAAGAAGTCTGGCAAGAAGCCCTTAGGAGGAGTGGCAAGTGAAGATCTAGCTTCACAATTTGAATTAGATTTCACCCTCATTACTTGCGTGGTTACACTGGTGATGGGTAGTGTCTGGTATCTCGCCAATGGAGCCTCATTCTATATGATGGGAAAAAAATAATTTCTCAGTGACATGGAGGAGAAGGACTGCGAGATGCACATCGAGATGAGAGATGATGGAAGGTATAACACGATTGACATTGGTATTGTTTCTTTTTAGAGGGAGTTTAGTTCTCCTCTCACATTAAAAGATGCCATGTCGGTTCTCGATCTGCAGTAGAATTTAGTTTTAGTTTCTATGTTGGAAGACCATGGTTATGATGTGATATTTAGCAAAGGAAAGGCTTTCCTTCATCACATAGCCACATGAAAAGTGAAGTGGATTGGGCTTTAGGTGGAGAACCTCTACAAATTTGATTTAAAAGTTTGTGCTGCTTTGAGCATGAAAGAAGAGAAGGCACAGAGCCGAGACAAAGCCAAAGTATGGCATAGAATATTGGGCCATTAAGACCATGAAGCCTTAAAGATCATGTAACAGATTTGTAGAGGACTTCCCAAGGGTGCACTAGAGCAGTGAGATACATCCAAAGAGTGTACATTAGGGAAGTACATCAAAGACACCTTTCATGATAAGGACATTCAAGCACAAGAAATCCTTGAAAGAGTTCACTCAGATGTGTGTGGATCATTTTCGACAACCCTCACAACCAAGAACATGCATTATGTAATATTTGTAGATGATTTCTCGTGTAAGTGTTGGATTTTCTTCATGCATAAGAAAGGTCGTACTTGCTCTAAGTTTTGGGAATTTAAAGCACATGTTTGGAAAGACACTTGCAAGAAAGTGAATTCTCTCAAGAGCGATAATGGTGGAGAATTTGAGTCAAATGAGTTGAAGAACTTTTGTGCATCAGAAGGAATTTGAGACGATTTAATAAAGCCTGATAACCCATAGCAGAATGGGGTTGCTAAAAGGAATGATAGAAGTATTGTTGGAGTTTCACGAGTGATGTTACATGATCAGGGCCTACGATCGCACTTGTGAGCTGAAGAATGAAACATAATTGTATATGTGCAAAACAAGAGTCCTCATTAGATTCTCTAGATGAGTACATCATAAGAATCTTTGCTAGGAACCAAACTAGATGTGTCACAATTTAAGATATTTGCTTCATAAATTTACTGTGATGTTACCAAGGATGCAAGGAAAAATCTAGAGCTATCAGTTGAGTTAGCCATATTTGTGTGGTACGCTGGTACACCTCACAGTTATTGGTTGTACTTTCCATCTCACAGGATGAAAGTTATTCATAGATATGTGAAATTTATTGAAGATAAGGCCATGATATGTTTTCTTCAGAGGGAACTTCATTGACATGCCAATGACGAGCTTTTAGCTCCAAAGGAAGAACCTCGGGATGATGTGAAGCAGTCACATGCAGAGCAGAGAGTGGAAGCACCCACTCATGTAGAGACCTCCAGGGATGGAAGGAAGTGCGCTAGAGAAGATGACATATTGATGCATGATTCTAGAGAGAATGTGGGAGCACCCACATCACAACGCAGGAAGAGGAGGTCCCCAGATCAGTACATTGATTAAATGGTTCTCATGAACCGGAGAATAGAGACTTTGCCATCCTCATTCGAAGAATCCATGCAACAACAAGTATGTGATGATAACTTGGTAAAGGAGTATGACTCCATTATCAAGAGAGGTGTTTGGGAAATTTTTGCAAGACCAGATGACAAGTCAATGGCAGGTTCTAGGTGGATGTACAAGCTGAAGTAGGGAGTTGTTGGTAATGTCGAGAAATAAAAGGAAAGATTTGTTGCCAAGGGGTTCTCTTGTATGGAGGGAATTGATTACAAGAATTCCTTTAATCCAGTAGCAAGGTACTCTTCAATCAAATCTATTCTAGCACTTTCAACATAGATGGGATGGAAGATACATCAAATGGATGTGAATACAACCATCCTGAATGGAATGATTGAGCAAGAGGTGTGCATCGAGTAGCTAGAAGGATTTGAGACCTTCAACAAAGAGTTGCATGTGTACTAACTCAAGCATGCATTGTATGGATTCAAATAAGCACTCTGTGCATGGTACACTAGGATCAACAACTATTTCACCAGGTGGGGATTCACCAAAAATGAAGAAGATGTAAACATTTATGATATTTTGGTTAAAGGTAAGTTATTGATTATAGTATTATATTTCGATGATTTAATTCTAAGAGGTGATGAGAAGTTAGTTAAATCTTGTAAAGAGGATCTTGCAAGAGAATTCTAGATGAAGGACCTAGGGCTCATGTCTTATTTCCTTGGTAAGGTGGTATGGAAAGGAGATGGAGAAATATTTGTATCTTAGAGGAAGTATGTGAATCAGATACTAAAAAAGTTTCACATCGAGATCATCAAACCCATGGAGACTCCTCTGGCAGGGAATTGGATGAAGGAAGATGTTAGTTCAGGTGAAGTAGTGGAGGTTACTATTTACATGAAACTTGTGGGTTCACTTATGTATTTGGTGAATACATGACCAGACATGTGTTTTTCAACAAGCCAGTTTCGTCAATAAATAGTTAAGCCAACCAAACTCTATTGTAAGGTAGCTAAGCGTGTGTTAAGATACCTCAGAGGTACCACTCAGTTTGGTATTTGGTAGAAACAAACAGAGGGAGTGAACTTGAAAGGGATCACATATGAAAATTGTGTAGGGAGTCCATAAAAAAGGAAGATAACGTTGGGGGGAATCTTTAGTATTGGGTCAACAATAGTTTCTTGGTAAAGGAATAAGCAGAGATCAGTTGCACGTAGTACGGCAGAAGCAGAGTACGTGGCTTCTAGTCAAGCAAATTGTGAGGCTATTTGGATGAGGAATATCTATGTTGCGCTATTTGGGTAACAGATGGATCCTATAGTGATTTAGTGTGATGATCAGAGTCATATCAAACTCTCAGAGAATCCAATTTTTCATGATTGGTCCAAGCATATTGACATCTAGTATCACTATATCAGAGATTGTGTGCAGAGGAGAATCATCTTGCTAGAGTACATTCTTGAAGAGGAATGCAGACATATTGACTAAGCCACTGTCAAGAGGAAAATTCTACTTCCATAGAGGCAAGATTGGGGTATTTGATAATCTCTTTCTTGTTGAGAGGTAGCATTAAAAATACAACAACAAAAGTCATGATTTAATTTTCCTTTGAATTAAATTAAGAGAAATATTGTAATTCCACATCATAAGACAACTTGTACAAGTTGACTAAGTTAGTTTGACTTAGTTGTCTTAGTTAATTCAATTTGAGGATCCAACTTGAATCATTTAGAGCGTCTCTTACTTTATAGGAGCCTTGGTTGAGTTTAGTTTAAATTGTAATTAATTAATTCAAATTAACTAAGTTTAAGTCAATTAAACTAGTTCCAACTATTGGTGGAACTTGTAGGAAGTCTAAGAGTGGGGTGTTTCTTCATGTGTTCAACCAGTTAATTCATAATTAAGTCATAAAGAACTCATGCATGTGAGATCTAAGAGTTACACAGTTGATATTACAGTTCAAGGGAAATGTAATATCAGTTATATAATGATCCAAATTGTACAGGTGGTGCATGTAGTCAAAGGAAGGCCCGTATTCAATTGTGCAATTCCAATTGAGGAAATTCCCTAGTTATTAGGGGTTAATTACTAAGGAAACCACCAAAGGAAATGGGGACTTGGGAAATCAGAAAATTGATTGAGTACTTTTAAGGCTTGTCTAGGAAGCAGTGAGATAGATGGAGATAGTGCCGATCTTACTTGGGCTTGATCAAAGAATTGTAATCTTCTCATATTTTCTAACTAAAGCAATATACAGATAGCAGGGATTTTTAGTTGTGGATTTCCCCAGGAAATCATTGTGTAATGAGTTGATTGAATTATTTCTCTTGTATTCTTCGTGATTTCTCGATCAATTAATTGTTTCGACTAATGATTCGAGTAGATTCAAGTCTTTCGTTTTAGAAAATTACATAAGAAATTTGAATCTACAAGGAATTTCTACAATTTTTAGTAAGAATAGGGACAATACCTTTCCCTTCAAATTTTATATAATAGCGATCTCCAAGAGTACTTTTGGATGTTATGGGAGCATCAAGAAAAAAGGCATAGTTTTGTTACATGTCATATAATTGTTGCACTCACTATCCAGCAACCAAAGGTCCTCGTTGTGAGTGTCATCAAAAAGTACAACACATAATTCCAAATTTACAAAGTTCTTGAAACTTGGGGATTGTCAAACCATGTAATGCTATACTATGCTAAGGATTGCTCATACAATTTTTGTCAAGAGGTACGACACCCAATCGAAATTAGAAAAAAAAATAGAGCAATTTTGTTCAAAATACAGTAAGTCGTTTTCCTTGGTCCAATGACAAATGATTTTTTTCCAGAATCTATTAAGTCATTTTCAAGGGCTTCATATGTTTTTTCTTTTTTCTTTGAAATTTTTCAGTATAGAATGAAAAAACTCGATTGAAAATAATAAATAAATAAATAATGAAAAATTGGGCTCCAATGGTCTATGTTCTTGGTAAATTAAAAAGGGGCATATTATTTTTTTAATGCCTTTATGGAAAAGGCTTTATTTAAAGGCAAGCACAAGCTTTTCAAAAGGCTTTATTTAAAACGGAGATTTTAGGGATTTTAAAAAGGGCTGATGGGAGGATTTTTGAAGTCCTCTTCGTTTAAAGAAGTTTACTAAAGTTTTTTTAAATAAAAGGGATGAAAGCCTTTTGAAAAAAAGGAGTGTCATATCATATGTGGAAGCTTTATTTGAGAGATGGGGTTTTTATCAAAGAAAATTTTTAATTTTAAAAAATGCTTTTAAAAAAAGCTTATGTTAGGTGTTTATGTGAAAAATGTATATTTAAAAAAGTTTGAAAGTTCTTTTCGAAATAAATTTTTCTTTAAAAGGAGATGTCTATGGAAAAAAAAAGGTATGAAGGGGTTTGTGAATTTTTTTTTCATAAGTGTAGCTTTAGTAAAGAAAATTTGTAAACTTTTTATTTTTTTTGAAATTTAGCAGAAGAGAAACTATTGTAAATATGTTTTTATTATGTATGCAAGTCAATTTTCTTGTTGAGTGAGAGTGACACAGTGCTCAACAAATGGAAGAAACCAAGAGGTTGAGAAGGTCAAAGTGACAAAAAGTGATGTTTGGGGTCTTTTTGAAATATTTGGAAGTAAAAATGCAAAAATATTTCTTTGTAGATGCAAAGACAACCAAGGATCCCTAGGATACTCTTGAGAGGAATTTTGGTGTAAGGAGCATTAATCATGTTGAAAATCAAGAGTTTGGTGAATCCCACTGTGCTAAAGCACAAGTGGATGATGATTGTTAAGAATATGCCAAAGGAGCACATAGATGCTCGTGAATCCCACTATGCACAATTGCAAGTGTATGATTATTTTGTGAATGCAATAACAGAGCTTGTTGATACAAGTGAACTGGCCATTGAAGCAACGAATGCTATAGTGAATCAAATAATTAATATTGTTGATGTAAACATTGATGAAGAATTGTTAGCTAATAATGAATGGTTGCATATCATACCATAGAAGCATTATATCAATATTATGTTATTTAGTGAGAGAAGCCCACTTGAGTCTTAAAACTAAGTGGAAGAGAACCTGTGTGCAACAACGCAGGTTAGTAAAGAAGTAGAAGAGATAGAGATAGAGATAGAGGAAAAGGAAGAGAAGGAAGCCAACAAAGACAAATCTCTCATTGTAGCTAAGAAGGAATATGATTATGAAATTTTTTTAAATCCTAAAACTGATTTCTAGTGTGTAGATAAATAGGATGATTATGAAGAAGAGTTAAAATTCCCTAAAGCATAGCTTTCAACACCATGTCTTAATAAAGTCTGCATAGAAGCTAAAGGAATGAATGTTGAAAGCAACATGCATGATCAAAACATCAATGATATTTTCATGAAGTGGAGTCCTTAAGAGATAATTTTTTATTATAGACTTATCTTGTAGAAGAATATTGATGATCAAAAGCACACAATAAAAGATCACACGTGGGAACTGTCTACATACAAATCGATTTTTGAATAAATTGAGGACATATTTAGCCAACTTGTCACAATGGAAGAATTGCACCAGAAAACGAAGAAATAGAGGTTTGAAGGATACAACAAAAAGAAAAAGTTGATGATCAAATATGGGAACTTTCTACATATAAATCGATTTTTGAATAAATCGAGGACATATTTAGGCAATTCGTAAAAATTGAAGACTTGCACTAGAAAATGAAGAAATAGATGTTTGAAGAGTAAAACAAAAAGAAAAAGTTGATGATCAAAAGCACACAACAACAGATCACATGTGGGAACTGTCTACATGCAAATCGATTTTTGAATAAATCAAGGACGTATTTAAACAAATTGTAACAATGTAAGACTTGCACCAGCAAATGAAGAAATAGAGGTTTGAAGGATAGAAAAAAGCAAAAATTTGAAACAATTTATATGCTACAGGATTTGGAAGAAGAGGAAAAGAAAAAAATTAGTTGAAGTCAATTTTTTCAAGTTGTAAGCCTAGCTAAGACTTAGACCAACAAACATTTTAGTTTAAATTTTTGTGGTTGTGATTAAGGGGAAGAATTGGAAAAAATAATTTCGACCACCTAGTAGGTGTTACACATGTCCATCCATCCAAATGTCATAGTGATTTAGAATTTTAGTCAAGTTCAATTGAGTTCAAGTTCAGACATTTAAAATTGATATCTCCTATATAATTTCTTTAATTGATTTTCAATTTGTAGAAGAGCATCTATGCTCCACTTTTTTCATTTCTTAACAATTATAATTTGAATAATGAAACATAATTTTTCTTTAAATTTTAAATCATATATGTTAAAAGGACAATTTTGGGTTGAAGATTAATTAGGTTGTATAGCATCCAGAAGTTGACTTAGAGAGAAATCAACCAGAAATAAAAATTAGATATTAAAATTAGAATTAACTTAACTCAAGCTAAATTAAATCATTATTAATCCAATAACTCCAACTTAATCTCAATTTAACTAAAAATATAATTGTGAAAAATATATAGAAAGAAGAGAAATACAACCCTTTATTATGAAAAATATATAGATAGTCCACTTAAAACTAGCAATTGTCCCAAAAGGTACAAAGAGAGGCCGATAGGATTATTATATTAGAATCGTCGAATTTCTCTAGAAGAGATGTTGGTTCAAGCCTAACAGATGAGAAATTTGAGCTGGCTAAAGGCCTTCTAATTACGTTATTGTTTGGGTCTTGACGTCTGGAGCGATTTTGCTTAAACTTTACTGTCTCAAGGAAAGTATGTCAAGAGATTTTTGAAAATGTTTAGAAAGGATTAGTGCAAAGATGCATCAGTGCCTTTACAATAGAATACCAGGCGTCAAAATACTTATGGTTCTCAGAGGTCAATGCAACACTGTATAGACAACTTGTTGAGAGTCTAATTTACTTGACTACAAGTAGGCCCGATTTGGCTTTTGCAGTCAGTTTATTGAGCCAATTCATGTCAAACTCTCTTGAGAATAATTGTGTTGCAGCGAAAAGCGTCTTAAGGTATCTTCAAGGAACCTTGAACTTTGGTATTAAATATACTAATTCGTTTGATGTTAGATTGATAGGATTATCAGACTTAGATTGGGTCAGAAATATAGATGACCAATAATCCATAACAAGTTATGCATTCAACATTGGGTTCCTGGTCACTGAATTGAGGAACAATAAGCAAAACAATGTATCATTGTCTTTAGCTGAAGCAAAGTATCAAGCAATGTGAGGAGCAACATGTGCGGCAGTTTCATTGAACAGACCTTTCCAAGATGTTAAAGAAGAACAAAAGGATGCAACAGTTATCAGTGGTGACAACCAGAGCCCAACCAAACATTCAAATAATACAGTGTTCCATAAAAACACCAAGCATATTGATACGTAGTTTCACCTTGTTAGTGAGAAGGTTCAGTGAAAGGAAATCCATATTGAATATTGTAATACTTGTGATGATGTTGTAGACATTTTTACTATGCCTCTTGTAAGAATTAAATTCGAGTTATTTAGGGAGATGTTAAGAGTGCTACGAAACCCTTTCTCCATTAAAAGGCAATGTTAAAATTAATGGAGAAATGTATTCTTGGAGAGAGTTTGTTCATTAGTTTCATGGGAGACTTAGATTAGGAATTTGTTCCTACATTCCAAGTGGTTGTTCTAACTTCCCTATTTGATTGCAAACTATATATTCTTGATTGTTAGTGAGAAGATCGTAGATCGTTCCTCTAGAGGCGGTCTCTAGGGGAAGCTCCTCACCTGAGATTTGCTATTTTTAATGAATAAATTCTTTTTCTTCCATTTTTTAACAATTACTTCCATAAGTTGCATCACGGAGTAACTGAATCTCCGATTTAGCTTCTTGCATAAACACTACCTTGTCACCTTGTAAGTAACGATTAAGAAGATATTTCAAGATATGTGTAAGTGTTTCTTATGTTTCCTTTTGGATAAAACTCATATTCTTTAGAGAAGCTGAAGAGGTCCTAAAAGAGAGAACCAACTATACCCAAAAGACGAGCTTAGAGATAGCATGGTCAGGTATTGAAACAAGTTAAGGAGTAACTTGTTATTTCACTGTACAAGTAGACAAGATAAAGTTCACAAAGAAACTATTGATAGTCATGACATGGGTTCAAGGAGAAGTCATAGTAGATGAAAATAAGATGCCAAAGTAAATGACATAAGAAGAAGGATGATTGAAGAGGAAGTTCATTCAGAAGTTGTTGAGATAAAAGTGCACCTAAATGTACTAATGTAACAAGAAGGTAAAGAAGACTAAATGTTTAATGGATTATGTGGAAGAAATTAAAGTGGCATAGGTTACAAGTGAAGCTGGAGGATAGGTTTAATGCTTAATTGAATGATGAAATGCTCACAACAACCTAGATGGAAGTTTACTTTTGTGAATTTAAACACGGAACAATCTCACTAAAGATGACGATGAAGAAGTTGATGAGATCCAAAGATATTGTGATTTTAAAACTAGTGAACTATTTGTGAATACAAATTATGTAGTTACAGATGATAGAGAGTTTCCTCATAAGGTAATAACTAGGAAATTCCAATCAATGTAATTGTAAATGAAATTCTTATAACAAGAAAAAGAGACATCTATGATAAACGGGATGAAGAGAATGACAAAATTATTGCAAGCCTCAAGAACTTTGCTGAAATATTTCAAATTAGCATGATGATTTGAAGTCTGAAACCTCAAACAAAGCCGCATAGACTTGTGATTTTATATGCAAGTCTTAAGACAAAGAACCTGTTATACAACGACCAAACGTAGGAAAAGCATAGCGTGTTTAGTGGTGTGCCGAGAATGATAGGTGGCACACAAAAACCTCTATTTTTGGTGAACTGTCCGGTTCCATTGTTCAAACATCCAGATTAGTCTTCCTATTGAATCATTGACCGGAGAATCCACAGTATGAACATTTTTATACCAACGTTTCAAATCCCAAATGGGATCCATCATCAGGGTTTGAGAATGATGATAAAAGAAGAGCAGATTAGACATAATAAATACTCATGAGGATAAATTTTAAGGAACAACATACTGTCGGCTAGAATCTTAATTTAATTTAATTTAATTTATATTTTAATTTATATTTTTAATTTATTTTTATTTTTAATAAATTACTTTTATTTTATTAAAATTTTTGAAGAGTTAATATCTAGGTTTATAACCTATAGATTAAAAAGGAATTAGAACTAATACTAAAATTAGATAATAGATTGAACTAAAATATATTAATTTCCATATAAATTAATTTAATATATTAAACTAATTCATATTATTAATTATAAATAATAAATATTTATAATTAATTAATATATTAATTAATAGTTATATAGAAATTATTATATTATAGCAATAAAATGTTAATTATTAAGTTAAAAGAGCAATTTCTATAAAATAAAGGGATAATAAATTAATTCTTATAGAAATACTCGGGTAATATATCAATTTCTATATATAAATTAAATTAATATATTTGAACCAAATCATATTAACAATTATAAATAATTAATATAATAATTAATAATATATTAATTAATGGCTATATAGAAATTATATATTAAAGTATTTTAATGTTAATAATTCTATTTATGATATAAATAAAAAGGTACTGACCAATAATAATAGAATAGGAGAGGGATAACTTACCTGCTGAATGCTTACCTGGGGATGGGTTGACGCTTTTTGATTTCCCTGATCAAGGGAAGCCAGCTCCCGCTAATCTCCATACCATTGTCTCTGTTCAGATTACAAGGATGCTTAATAATTTCAAGTGCTTCTCTGATCTTTCGTCTTTGATGCTGCTCTTCCCTTAGATTATCTGGAATTTCATTATAAACTGTATTGAATCTAGTGCAATAATCTTGGACCGACTCACCAGTGTTTCTTTTGATTTGATCATATTCGGCCAGAATTTGAAGACGATTCTTCTTCACTTCCCAGCAGTTTAAAAATTGTCTTTGTAGGTCAGCCAAGGTAGTGTTACGAGCAGCCGACAAACCTCTGAACCATTTCCTCACTTCACCTGTAAATGTCTATACAAAGAGTCTCATTGCCACATTCTCCGCATCGATCTCATGAAGTTCATAGAAATCTGCCATTCTGTCCACATGTTGCTTAGCAGTAATGCCATTAGGAGTGCCATCAAAAAATGGGATTTTGCTTGGTAATCAGCGGGCATATCATCTAAAACTTGAGGCAAAACAAGAGGTGCAAAACGGGCAGCCATCAGTCTTGGTGGATTTGTCCTCGGGGGTGTTGGAGGAGTATGCACAATCTTTAAGGGGCTAGCAATCGGGGTTTGAAGCTGAGCTACTATGTAGTTATCAATAGACCGGTTAGCCCTTTCCATCTCCAGGTCCACAAGAAATTGTGGATTGTGGACAGTAGAGTCAACCGCTCTTTCGGACTTGGTTTCGAACAACGATAATTCAAACTGCTCATCAAACTCTAGCTCTTCAATATACTCAAAAATGTCCGGGCATGAATGGGATTTGAGCACAGGCGATATAGAGCTTTCTTGACGACGAATTCTTGAAATCAAATTGGGATTTTCGTAGATGTGCGGAGGGTCGGGATCTGGATTAGCTCTGGTGTATCTTCTAGAAGCCACCGTGTTATTGAGAAAAATCAAAGGACACAACCAACTTTACTCAGCCTATCAAATCCTAAACTTATCATCCAGAAGCTTAGAATTATTAAGAAGTAAGGGGATTGATTTTGTTCCCCAGTGGAGTCGCCACTATGTTAGCACCTAAATCCGCCTTAGGCTGAAAGAAGGCAAAATTCAGGGTAACCACAAATCACGCTCAGTCTGGTAGCTAGCCCTACCAGAACAGGAGAGGCCTCTCTACGAGTCACACTCAGTAAATAGATAAACGAACTGGCTTGAGATGACTTACAATGAAATATTTATCTTAGGCTAGTAAGTGAATACAGATACAAGAAGTGATTTTTATGAATGACTGTGTTTTTGGGATGGTATGGGACCTCAATGAACAAAGAACTTAATACAAAGGCACGGATTACTTCATGAGGCAAGATAGGCGGAAAGCCTAGCAAGTTTGTTTAAGATAGTGCGGAATGGAGAGATTGATTAAGAGGGTGAAAAGGGCATGGACAACATGAATCCTTTTCAACAGAAGAAAGAACACTGAACATGAAATTTTCCCACAGGCAGAGCAATAAAATTGAATTC
>APFE030609952.1:67484-92594 GCA_000404065.3 Pinus taeda
GGCAAGAGGGCATGCTTGTAACTCGGTGAGGGTAGTGGGTTCATCCCTAACATGTTTACCACTCTTGTGGTGTCTCCTGGGAGCCTGCTCTTCTGAGGATGAGTCACTCTATGTCTCGATCTCATACTCAGACGAATGCTGTGATATCATGACTGCAATGTGGACTGTGATTAGGCTGCCCTTTCATGATGGTGTGAGGTTGTGTGCCTTTGTGATATCTGTCAACAAGGGGAACAATGAAACACGGAGTATTAGGAAGGGAGTGATGTAATGGGAATAGGGTTATAGGGAGAAATTTGTTTAGGGATATGGGAGGAGTTTGGGTATTTTGATAGGGTAGGGTTTGGGGTTTTAACAAGGTAGGGTTTGGGGTTTTGTGTTGACCAAATAGTGGAGGGATAGGGGAGAGGGTTTGATAGTAATTTAGGGCAGGGGTTTTAGGAAAAATGATAAAGGGAGGATGGGAAAAATGATAGGTAAGGGGAAAAAGGTGAGTAGAGTGAAACCTTGGCACTAACAACACATTTTAACAACCCTAGCCATCATGTTTCTTGGTGATTTCTTATGGTTGATTTTATACATTTTGGTGGCATTGAAACATCTCTATAAACACCATATCATTGACAACATTTGATGAGCAAGGGATGTCATAGGCCTACCTCTCAATTTGGTGTGCTTCACCAAAATTTGGAAGTGTTTGGGCACAGGTTTTGGCCCTTGTCTGTGTGTGCCATGTGCAAAGCATAGTGCACCGCACCCTGGGTATGCGCCATGCCCTTAGAAAAATTGAACTGTGGGCAGGCTGCGTGTGCCCCGCGCCCTCTGTGTGTGCCACGCTCCTGGGTATATGCTCCTCGCCCTCTAAAACCGCCTCCAACTCACTCAAACGCTCACCAATGCACACTCACACCTTTACAACGCTTCTCCAAGGCTTGTAATAGCACAATGCCTTTAGTTTTGATAAAAATTTATATATATAGCCTTGGAAGAGATGGTTTTAATTTTTGCCTCTTCAAAAACCCATTTTTCTAATGTTATGTTTTGCACTTTTTTCACTGACTTTAAAACACATTGATTTTCACTTTCCCTTTGAAATTTTAGCTCAAATGATGAAATTTTCAGCACTCTTTGCAGGGATTGCACAACAGGACATTTGGCCACGGAAACCATGACTGCATCTGAAAAAATCAATTGGCGACTTTTTTGAAAATTTTGTCATAAATGACAGTGTTTGACTTTTCTTCAAAACAGAGTTTTGAAGAAGAGTCCTATCTGCATGATGATGAAACTCTCTGAACCATAACTGTGTAAGGGCCTCAGTCTGGCCTACATGGCTTTACTGGACATTTTCTAAGACCAAATTGATGAATTCGTAGACCTAGACCTCGAAATGACCTTTGTCCTTTAAAGGACCAGACCTTGACTGTCATGGACTTTGATGATTATTGACAAAAGACCTGAGCCAGCAGGAGCCAGACATGAGGGGTAATGACTATCATGACCTTCTCTGTCAGATTATGGCATGCCCCTAGTGGAATGCAGCTGGGAGAATGGAGCAGGACACCTAAACATGAAATGCATAAAGAGTTTTGATCTCTGACGGAGGACTGACCAAACCGACTCTAATAGGATATACCTTATGGGTATTGGTAATTTTCGAATTGAATCTGACCATATCCACTAGGAATAGTTGATTGACTAGGCTAGACATAAGCTCCTTGTGAAATGTGATATGGATACTTGCGAACCATATGGGATATAAGATTAATGGAGTGGAATCTGAGCCATATAAGATTGGATATTACCCGTCCCAGATGGAACAACATGATTAGGAATACCACCGAAATAATATTGATTGACTCCAACCATGTAAGTTTGTAATCCACTCACATTGGTTTCACTTGACACAAGAGGAATGTTTGGATTTCCCCCCCAGGTAGTGGCACATTCTGTCCACTTGATAGATGGGTGGAAGAACTGACTGAAACCTTACCTGAAATAGTCGTTTTTACTAGAATGGATGGTTGAAATGACAGTACAGGTTGTGATGGAATCATAGGTTGAACAGGAACTGACGTGAAAACATTTTGTACAAAAATTTGGAAGGCCACATTTGGAATGAACGGACTAGAAGTGGGCATGGCATTTGAAGACCAAATGGGTTTTTGATAAAAATATTAAGCACTAGGAGATCCTGAAACTATTTGGGCTAGGGTTGTATAAGCATGTGGAAACATAGGCCCACTGTTTTCAGGAAGTGTGTGAGATGGGACTCAACCTGTAAAAGGAAAGCCTTCTAGAGGAAATTCATACCCTTTTTAATCATCGACATGAGGAGTATGAGTAGTGGAAACTTCTGAATGACCTAAAGAAGAGGTTGGGATCTCACCTTTTGAATCCATGGGTGGAAACAATTGGTGAGGAGGAATCTGAGATGTAGGAGGAGATGAATCCAAAGGAACACCAGGTTGATCGTAAGGACTGTAAGGAAACTGAGGAGATGTCACAACAAGATCCAATAACAGATTCGTAAGATACAATACAAATCTTTGTGGACTCTCAAGGGTTTCTGGATCAGATTCTTGAGGTGACAAGGAATCCGAAGGTGGTGGACGAGAAGAAAGGGGTTGAATGCTCGGGACAATCCCAAGTTCAAAACCTTGAGCTTCAAGTGATTGAGGAAGTTTCGTGTGAACTCCTTGTGAAGACCCTTTAGTATCAGACAATGAAGGGGAACTTTGGGGTGAACTCAATGGTTCAACCACGATGAATTTCTCTCAAGAGCAGAAAAATAGAGGAGATTCATTGAGGGTTAATTAAAAATAAAGTTTACAAGAATTTACTCAAGATTGGGCCAAGAAGCAACTGCATGTGTTTGAAATGTTATTGTTGGCAGTTATGTTTATAATTTGAAATGAAAAAATTCCCTTTTCATGTTTTAAGAGTCGAGAAAAGGACGAAAAGGTGACTCTAGTTGCTTTCGTTGGTTTAGCAAGTTTGAAAGGACAAATGCCCGATGATATTTTCAAATTTAAGGAGTCAAAAAAGATCGAAATGACTACTCAAGTAACTCTAGGCAAAATAGATTATCAACTAACTATGAACTGCAATATACACATTAGCAAATATATTTACCAAGGACTTGATGTACGTGTAGGCAATCTCCCTGAATGTTGTGTTTGGTGTATCACATTTACAGGGCGGCGGACTCGACTTCCTATGGATAAAGGTTTGGAACCTATGAGGGTATACCTTTATATACTCGATGGTATGAGGAGCACATGTCCGTGCTAGCACTATCTAATGCAAGAGTATTGTGAATGACAAATGCTAAGTTTTATAGATGCCGGGACACATCTCTAGCCTAGACTGTTAAGTATGAGTGTTAATGTTTCAAATGATCCTAAGATTAATTGAGGTAAATTTTAAAGTTGATATTTGAATTAAGTTTCATTTTTGAGGGCTCAACGATGTCATATGTTCCTAGAATGAAACTAAATGATGAAAATGAAACTTTTCATTCCATGAAGGATATTCTACCAAAGGAAGAGAAATAACCAATCAATGCATCAAACAATCCAAAAAGCACCAATATAATTTTTTTTTTCAATGAAATAAGTAAAAATAAAATCTAATCTTTCATTCTACTAACAAATGCAATTCCATAGAAATCAAAATATTTTTCTTTTCAATAAATATGCAATAATGACCTTCCTTTCACTTTAATGCATTCAATGTAAACTAGTACAAAAGAGCAAAAGAAAATGCAAACAATTCACTAATGAAAATGTATTTCACTTTCTGATTTGAATGAAGAATTGTTTCGAAAATACTTTAATGATATGCACTTTCACTTTCCAAAATGCAAGGATAAGAACAAGCACTTTCTTTCAATTCAATCAAAAGAAACAATTTGGTAATCTATTGCTTGCTAATAGAACTAAAGTGACTTTTAAAGCATCTACTTGATTCGACACTAATGAAAACAACTTTATACCAAAGAACCAAAAGTGACTTACAAAAGATGACTAGATGCAATGAGACTCTTTGAATAAAGGTAATTGATCTCTGAAGAATAGACCAATAAGTGAATGAAGGGTGACCTAGAAACCCTAGGAACCTTAGAAATCCAATCAAGCTTCAAACACGCTTAAACCAAATCAAGAGGCAATTGTAGTCAGATAAACATGTCAACCAAGACAATGACACTATAATCACACTAACAAACCACTGCTAGAAGGAGAAATACCGAAATCAAGAAGAAAAAGACTAATTTTATTTAACCGCTAGGATCATCGCACTTGTCATAGGAAAAATAATGATAATCATGGCTGTAATTAAAACATCCGCGATGTCATCACGACTGTGAGGGAGAAAAGCACAATGGTCGAGAAAGATGACATAAAACCAAAAAACATTCAAGATCAGAAAAAACCAAGGACCTTCAAGCAATCATGAGTAAGTGAAATAAGTTGCAGAAAAAAAACAAGCTTGAAAATGAACGGTTGGTCAAACTCAACAAAAAATAAGGATGAAGGATTGAATAGAAAGGATAATAGCTTCCCTAGTAGAGTCACCATTTTGTTGTCTAGATAAATCCTCTATGAGGACAAATATGATCCCTCTAACCCAATGAGTGGGACTAGTAACCTACGTGACGATCTACTAGACACTTTCCTAAGTTACAATTGAAAAGAGAGACAGAGAAGATGACCTACCTCGTTTAGATGTTATCAAGTCGTCCTTTGCTGAAGATCTTGAATCACTTGCATCACGGGCTGATTCCTACTACTCACAACATTTCTATACTTCCACAAGAGATCAAGACGCAACAAGACATGCAAATACAAATAACATATTCAAAAGAAACCTATTTAATTGATCAAGGAATGATAAGATAGATGATACATGAGCATACACATCAATGGAAAATGAACCAACAGTTGTATATTAATAGAAAAGAAGGGGAAGTGTACAACCAAGCCTTGATGTTGATAGGATATCCTTGAATGAATGTCCAAGTCCAAGCTAAGCTCTCCAAGCACTCCTTTCCCAAGCGAAATGAGTAGCATATAAGCACAATCTTAGCATAAGGGTGCAAATAGACAGAGACCAACCATTTGGGAATGGGGGAGGATGAATATATAGGCTGGGAAAGGGAGTTAGTATCTCTCCAAAGATAGGAGTAGGCCCTCATCTCAAGGAAGTAGCTCATAGGGATAAGACCAACAGGCAAAGTTGGGAGAATTCAACCTCATCAATGCTGAAAAACCTCCAACTTGTCACTCTGGAAGCTTCTAGATCACAAAGCTTCTCATCCTCTTTGAGAAAATTTCCGTTTTGGGATCATGGCGGGTATACAAGTAAACAAAGTGATGCCATTGCGGGTTGAGTATAATACAACAGGTGATCATCATGGTTTTTAGTCTCATAAGAATGATGATTCTCAAATTAGGGTTTAAGAGTTCTTTCCTTCGGGGGAAGCTTAAGGCATTTTCCAATCAATGTATTAGGGAGGATCTCAGTTGTATATATGAATGAGTACACTGCATAATGGTCATGTTTTGGGCACATCGGGGTATGTCACAGGGAAGTGTAGGAGGTGTGAAAAACTATTATGTAACACCTCAAAGCTAAAGTCTGATGTCATTGTGGCCACTCAGAATAAGGACTATAGTAATACAAATCCATTTAATGGTTAGGCTACTGATCAATCTACCATTTTAGCACCACCTTCATCTGATCCTATTCCACCTTCAGTTTTTTTGAAGGATGGAACTTGGATGCATCAACATCCGGGAACACCACCTGGTTGGGAGCTTAAAGGAACTCTGTTTTCGTTGAAATTGGTAGGTGTGATTGGATATAAAGGGGGACTAGTTTCCCGTTTTAAGGATATTTAATATAGTAATAGAATGAAAAGTGATAAAATAAATTTATTGAATAAACTTATTCTATTTATTTCCATGGATAATACATCTTTACATGTGATTCCAAGAAAGATTTCACAAAGTAAATAATGATATAGATCATTCAATACTTCAATGTAAAGAAAGCATATATGATAAACTAAATTAATTAAATAGTTAATTAATTTAGTTAGTTAAAACTCAATCACATTAAAATATCTCGTTATCTCATACATAATCACAAATCATCCAATCCTGCACATCAATAGTGATAATTAATGGTTATTTTCAAAGCATTTATAGAATGAAATAACACATAAAAGATTCACTATCTAAATTATTCAATAATACATAAAGATATCAAAAATATAATAGTACCTGATTCATTAGCGCTTTGCTTATGAAAAAGACAGCTTTCAGGCTCAACTTCTCAATTAGATAACTTTGGATCAAACAATAGTGCAAGTTCAAAGTTGTCTTCTCAAAATTCTGGATGCTTTCTAAATGCATGAAAGGGGTTGAAATAAACTATTAATAATACAAAAATAGTAAACTTAAAATAAAAGTCTTCAAAAATCTTTAACAAACTATGCTAAGATATAGGACAACTAAATTTGTGATTTGTTGCAACAAGAAATCATGACTGTGCTCTAGATTGATTCTTCATCTGCTCTCTGAGATTGTATATGTCAGTGAGCAACTTTAGCTAGGGGGGAATGTATCGGCTGCATTTATCACATAAAAATTGCATCATTAAGTGTTGGAATAAATTGTATTGTTGTGTTTGAGAGACACCTCAGCATGAGCCAATGACTATGAGGCTTCACTAGAAAATGCCAATAACTTTCAAGGTTCACTTGCAATAAACTCTGAATGTCTTGAACCTTCTTTTTTGATGTTTCTTGCCAAGATTCTTTCAAAGCTTTGGCATATGGAAAGGTGTCCTTTGGGAGTTCTTGAATTAGATTGGCTTGCAATAAGGTATCTGTGAGGTATTCAGTGAAATTTGAGGCAAGATTTCTAGCTTTGATAATAGCCATTTCTGCCCCTTTCATTTTGATGTCCTAGTCACAAAACATGATATCCTTATGTTATTCTTCAATCTGAGAAATATCAGATGATCTTCCCTGAGCACTATCTTGCCAATCTATATACTCAGATATTTTTTTGTCGATATCTTGATAAAGTGTCCTCAAATCAGACAGTTGGTTTACTAAAGAATCACTGGTCTTTGACAAGTCATGAATTAAGGCCAATTTGGGACAGAAGATGGCGTGCTACTTTTTTAAGAGTATGTCCAGTTTTGATGCTTCCTTGTGGACTTCATTTATATCTAGATTTTCCCTCAGCTAGTCCACCCTTTTTTGTAATTGCAATAGCTATTCATCCTTATCCTTCACTTCAAATCCAAATTGTATTTTTAAATCATTAAAGATTTTCTAGGTAAGATTTTCTTTCCATTGTTTCTCTTGCTTTTCTATCAGAAAAGTTTGTTCCAATTTGGCAATCCTTTGATCATTTTCCTTTATCAGCAATTGTATTTTTGAAGCTTTGTCAATGGTAGCACTAGCATAAGCTCTTGCGAACTGAGATAATATATTCAATTCCTCTTTAGGGGATATTTGAATTCCTTTCCAAAGAACTTGAAAAGGAGTCTCATTTGTAACTAGCACTTGTAATTGTTATAGCTTTCTTTTCTTCCTTGACCTGCTCATTACTACTTTATGCTTTGGATTGTAAAACACGTCCAAAGTTAGGATTTCTTCAATCCCGAGGACTATCTCGAAAGTAGGAAATACTTGAATTATCTCCATATCATCGAAAAATGTTGATTGATTAACAATCTCACCATTAATATTATTCTAGGGAGTTTTAGGAATAGTATACCCTTGGGAATTCTCAACAGCAAACGAGGTTGTCCTTGTAGTCTCTAGAACTTGCTCTATCTCTCTACTAACTATAAATTTCTCTTCTTGTGTATCAGCTGAGACACCTGTAACCCAAGATTCTTCTATTGTCAAAACACAGTTGAACTCCTCCCATACTTCGTCCAATTTGTTCTCCTCATTAATTCACTTATTTTCTCAACAACTATAGTAGCTATTTCAGAGACTTGGGAAATAATTGGAGCTTTTTAGGAGGAAGATAATTCATCTGAAGTTTCTGAATTCTGTCGAAATTGCTTTAACAGGGATTCTAACAAATGAGTTATTCTTTGTTTATTGATTGAATCTAATCAATTCGTTAGGACTTAGATGGCCTGATGCTAATTTCTATACCATATAATATACTGGAACCATCTCAAACAAATCATCAAAATTATTAGGTTCATTTGAAAATTTGAGCTTGGCGTGTGTGGTAACATCTTTGGCTACACCATGCGGGTCATATGGTTTATTTAATATGGTTAGAAAATTAAAGGCTTTTAATTATTCAATTTCAATTGAGGAATGCCTAAAATTTTCTAAGGCGTAGGTACCACAGGAGATGGGAAAACATGGCTAGACGAATTTCTTGGCACCTTAAGGTACTTTAATTAAGCCCTTACCAACTATTTGATAAGCGAATTCCTTTTTCAACAACTTATCTGGGGCAAAAATGGGAAAAAAATGAGGATGGGCAAGGCTACAAAAAACCTGAATGTAGGTAAATCACTCTTCCCAAAACCACTTTCCTATAGGCTTTAGGTCTTTATTGGCTTCAGTAAGTCTTGGGGATTTTATGCTAAATATGTCTTGGTGGATAGGGAGCATGATCTCATAACATATTTAGTAGAAGTGAACATGGTATTTGGATTCCCAAAGGATATCAAGATAAACATATATAGGGCTAGGAAATTGGTCTGTCTATTTCCATCCAAGAGATGGAAAATCATAAGAAAAAAAATCACATCCATGACATAGGTACTCATAAATAAAGGAGGGGTTGTTATCTAAATAACATTGCGCTTTTGTCTGTAATTGCAAATTTGGGTGGTCAAATTGTTGGATAATATAGTCACCCAATCCATGCTATAGTCATCAGCAGAGGCTTCTATCAATGGAACCCATTCTCCAGAGAATTTCTGCATATTTGGGTAACCATAGAGGTGACATAACATAACAACAATATGAGAGGAAAGGCCAACAATGAAGATTAATGAATACATACCCTTGTCCTCTCTCTTGTGTTTGTTTGGGTCCCTTCTTCATTCTCTAACCAGGTCCATAGGGTTCAAATTTTCTTGCATGAATTTCTAAATGAATTGTGTATCATACCTCTTCTAAAATTGAGGTAGATGATACATTTTCCTTAAATCCTCAACTTTAAAAGACTCAATAATTGTCTTCTTCGGATTTATAAAATTTCTAGATGAATTGTGTATCATACCTCTTCTAAGATTGAGGTAGATGATACATTTTCCTTAAATCCTCAACTTTAAACGACTCAATAACTGTCTTCTTCGGAGTTATAAATTTCTATTAGTAATGTCCAGCTGATCGATAACCCATCTCATGATATTTGTATATGGTATAATTTTAGGGCAGGCACCAATTCCATGAAGAAATGAATTGGCCACATCATTCCATGTGGCACCGTTACTTGGAGGAGAATCATCAACAATAGCAGTCTGTTTCACAATTATCGTTATATTTTCATCCTCGAATACATTGTATATCACCTCCTAGGAGGTAGAACTTACATCTGGAGTGCATTTGGTATCTGTAAACAATGGATACATCTTAGACACTTCTTCAGGTGGCAAGACTGGTTCTTGCTATATTATAGACTTCCTCCTTGTCTTGATTATTCTTGACATGTCCTTTAACTGCTCTTTAAAAGAATTTACCTTTAAAGAAACAAACCAAGATAAATAGTAAGAGCTTAGAAGGATGTAAATATTCATATCAATTCAATGCAAGTTCTATGAAAATATTTTCACATTAGCTATAAATTATTACAAATCAACAAAAATCTCAAAATTGGAACTTGCAGAGTGGTCATTCAATTTCTAAACATTTATTCATGTGATACTGAAACTTGTCATTATATAAGAAAATATTTTCTCGGCGTGTGATATCGGATGACATTACATAGCTCAGCAATGTTAATAGAATGTGATATCGGCACCTGTCAATCGAAAAAACGCAATTTCGACTTTTGACAGATTGCGATATCAGCTCGACATGTCGCATGTCGCAATTTCACATTTTGGCTTTTCGTCTTTTCATAATCGACTCATCACTTATCCACAATCATATTTTCGCATTTCATCTTATCAGTTTTTCGCATTTCACATTTCGCAGTTCCTTTGAAATTGCCAACATCATGCGCACCTTTTAGTAGGACCAACTCTTTTATAGGTTTTTCATTTATTTGTTTTGATTTTGGGATTCATTTAGACTTGTAATTCATCTTCTCAAACTTAGAAAGAGATCGCTAAAAAAGGTTTTATGACCTTATTCACAAACTTTCTTGTTTTATTAAAAAATCCAAGAGTAAAAATAAAAATTATCCTATTTTATCTAAACAAAGAAGGATTCTATCCTAAAATTTTTAAAGGGTCCCCATTATTCTTTCTCTAAATCTAAAGATAATGAGGGGTTGTCGAGTACTACAAAAATTGGTTACACATAGGACAAAACAATTAAAATCTTTGTAAGATGTCAATCCTTATCAAGAAATTTCTTTAGAAAGTTTAAAAATGATTGAAAACTAGATTGATATAGATAATTTTGAAATGAAATAATTCATCTTATCTTAAAGCTTCTCAAGGTTTGTGATAAATGGTTTTTTTTTGGTGTAAATTAGTAGCTAATAGGTTGAAAATATAAAGTAAAAACTATTAGAAGCTTAGCGTATTTAATAAACTTCTTAGTCATTGGTAGAACCACTACTGCTAGCAAGTGTTCATAGCCTCGACAGTGTTACCATTTAACCAAAATGAGCTAGTATCCCATCCATATTATAATAACATTCTTTAGAGGCAATGAAGTTCCTTTTTTTATATTATTTATTATTATTATTATTATTATTTTTACTTTTAAAGTCATTATCCTAGTTTGGTAGCTAGAAAATGATAATGCCATTCACAAGTTGTAATAAAATTGAACAAGCCGACTTGTGATGAGATCTCTTGTCTCAAATTCTAGTGACTAAGAGCCACTATCTTTATTTGATTTTCAATAGTGAAAATGTCAATCTATTAGTTTCCTATGATCATGGTATGAAGACTTGTGATGAGACCTCTTAACTTTTAACTTTTTTATATTTTTGAATTACATTAAATTTTTTAAAAATAAATGGGTGGGGAGGTTTCATTTACTCTTTATGAGTTTTGGATGACCTCTTTCAGTAAAATATTCTAAAGACTCCATAGTAATTTCTTCTTTTATAAAGATAACATTTCAAAACCAATTCACAACAAATAGATTTTTTAAAGAGTTTCAAACCAAAAGATTTAACGTTTCAAAACCAATTCACAACAAATAGCTTTTTTAAAGAGTTTCAAACCAAAATATTTCACGAATAAATGATTATCTTATTTCAAATCTTTAAAACATATTCAATACTTAGATTCCAATTTAAAGGTTTTCTTTCTAAATTGTTTCTTAAATAGGCTTAACAATTCAAAAATCAAGAGAAACTTCCAATGTATTTTTCAAAAGCATAGTACTTTTAATAAGAAAAAGGAAATAATATATAAAAAATATTTACATTTGATACAGAAGAACTCATGTTATTTTAAGAAAAATAGTTTTTGAGCATATGTCCATTAATAGGAAGAATTTCCTTCTTCCCTTGTAAATCTTGCAAAATCAAAGTTGATGCACCTATCTTCTCAAAAATCCAAGCCAATTTTTTTGAAATTTTGTATGTTTTCATTTGTCCTCATGCACTTTATCCCATTTCAAAACTAAGTCTCGAATTTTTATTTATTTTTATCTTTGGCTGAATTGACATAAAATGAAGCTTTGATCAATTTTTGATGTTGAGCATGGACTATATTAGCTTTATTTCTTTCTTCTTCCAACTTTAGGTTTTGAGACATTCGTAATTGTAAAGTAGAAGAAGGTTTTTCTTCAATAAATTGAACTAGGGTTGATGAGGGGATAGCTAGATTTGGAATTAGGATAGCTTCTTTCCCATATACCAAATGAAAAGGAGAAGTACCCATTGAGGGTTTCTCAGTTATTCTATCAGGCCATAAAGAAAGTATTAAATCTTTGTGCCAGTTCTTTTGATTTTGGTCGATAGTTCATTTGATGATCCTTATAAGATTTTTATTAGTGGATTATGTTAATCCATTTCCCTGAGGGTAATAATTTGTAGAATACTTAAGTTTAAATCCTCTCTTTAAAGCAAATTCAATCATTGCATTTCCATAAGAAGCATTGTAAAAAATAAGAGCATGAGGAATACCAAACCTGGTAATAATAAATTAATCAATGAATTCAATGATGCTCTTAGAATTGGCTAGCTTCAGAGGTATTGCCTCTAACCATTTCCTAAAATAATCTGTTGTAGTCTGAATGTACCTATGTTGTTTGGAAGAATGAGGAACAATCTCACCACTTATGTCTTGCTCAAAAGGTTGTTTGATATTGACTGGTTGAAAGGGCATGGAAGGTTTCCTCTATCTTCTTGAAGTGGTTTGACAAATTTTTTATCTTCTTACGTACATGTGGGTATATTTGAATAAAGTTGGTTAGTAATATTCGGCGTGCATAATTTTGTGGGTTGTTGTATCTCCACTATAATGTCCACCTGTCGGTCCATCATGCAGTTCCTGTAAGACCTTTTTTTCTTCAGTTGTTTCTAAACATCTTAATAAAAATAATCATAATTTTCCCTAAATAACACATCGTTGATGATTTGATATTGATTAGCTTGTCTTCTTCAGTTGTTTCAAAACATCTTAATAAAAAATAATCATAATTTTCCCTAAATAACACATCGTTGATGATTTGATATTGATTGGCTTTCAATCTCAAGGATCTATTTTCCTTAACATCTAGTTCAAGTGGAGAATAGCCAATTTTCAAATAAAATATTAAGTTAGCATATTGAGACTGAGTACTAACAGGAAGTACTTCTGTGATTTGTTCAATATTACCTGTTACTTCACCTATTGATACATCATTCATTCTTGTGACTAACCTACAAAAGCCTTGACCTTTTAAAATTTTAGCGGGTTTGATTTCTAGATCATATTCTTGTAATGCAATAACCCAATCAGCTCTCTTTTCTCCTAATTCCTTTTGAATAAGCAATTGTCTGACTGCTGAAAATGAAACAATAACTTTAACATGAGGTTTTAGAAGAAAAGGTATAAAATATTTGATAGCTTTGTAAACTGCAAAGCCTTTCTTTTCTACTCCTAAATAATTTGATTCATCTCCTTGAAAATTTGAGTTGCTAAAAAGAAATAGGAGCTTCAACTTTCTATTCATTTGGTTGCATTAAGACCACTGCATATGATAACTCAGAGGAAAAAGTATATAAAATAAATTCATAAAAAAAAGTAGGGGTTGATAGAGGAGTATCAATAAAAACTTGTTTGATTACTTTAAATGCTTCTCTTTCATGATCACCCCATTTAAAAACTGAATCCTTTTTTTATCATTGTTTGTAATTGTAGTACAATTTGAGAAAATTCGGGGACAAATTTCTTAACAAAACCGGTTTGGCCAAGAAATGATTGCATTGATTTTTTGGTATGTGGTAATGGAATTTCTAAAATGGTTTTAATTCTTTTTAGATCAATACAAATTCTGTGTTTGGATATAATGAAACCAAGGATTTTACCTTCACTATGAGAAAAAAATGATTTCTTGGGGTTTAGAGAAATTCCATACCATCTGCACCTTTCAAAGATCTACTTTAAATCATGCAAATGATTATTTATCTTCTTTGAATATATAGTAATATCATCAAGATATACCACGACAGTTTTATTAATCAACCCTTTGAAGGCAATGCCCCTAACTCTTTGGAATGTAGCTCCTGCATTCATTAATCCAAAAGGCATTTTATGATACACATATGTTCCCCACTTCATTCTGAATGTAGCTTTTAATCAGTCTTCTAGATGAACAAGGATCTGGTTGTATTCTAAAAATCCATCTAAAAAAGATCTTAGTTTACAACTAGAAACTGATTGCAAAACTTGTTCCATTGATGGGAGGGGAAATTTTCCTTTTGACATGCCTTATTTAAATTCTTGAAATCAATACAAATTCAAATATCACCATTGTTCTTTCTAACCGATACAAGATTGGAAACCCATTTGGAATGTCTCACTCGAAAGATGATTTTAGCTTTTAAAAGTTTATTCAACTTGCTTTTAATTTGAGTTTCCAAATTCGGATGTATCTTCCTAGGTTTTTGTTGAATGGGTTTAACATCTGGTACCATTGGGTTGATGTGTTGAATGATGGAGGCATCATATGTTTTTAGATCTTGATAATTCCAAGAAAATATATCTTTATATTTCTTTAACAGATGAATAAATGCATTTCTTTCTTCGGATGAGAGACCAAGACCTAAGTTAATATTTTGGGGTTTTGTATAAGATCCTAGGTTAACTAATTCAAATCTCAAAGTTGAACATTGAAGTTTGCAATTGTTGACCTTTTTAAATCTGTCTTTAAGATCATAAAGATCCTCAAGCTTAACTACATGTTTTGGCATAGCATTTTTTCCTTTTGATTTATTCAATTGAGAATCATGTGCGCCATTATCAATTACTTGGTCAAGATAGGACTCTTCGGATGTTAAAAAATCTAGGATATCTTTATCATCATTGAATACTTGTCAATTGGTAACATTATCGGGAATGGATGGGCGAAAAATCAACTCTATATAAAATCTGTCTGGACTAAAATCTTCAGGTGGGATTGATTTGGATGCCATGTTGGCTAAAATATCAGAACTGGCATTCTATAATCTTGGCGTTGGAAATCTTTAGGTGGGATTGATTTGGATGCCATGTTGGCTAAAATATCAGAACTAGCATTCTATAATCTTGGCATTGGAAATCTTCAGGTGGGATTGATTTGGATGCCATGTTGGCTAAAATATCAAAACTGGCATTCTATAATCTTGGCGTTGGAGACATATTGAATGCTACAAAATGTGAAGTAAGATTTTAAATTAAGGATTGATAATGTCTAAGGTGGTTTGAAACACAATGAATATTGTTTCTAACTTGTTTTATAATGATTCCAGAATCACCAAAGAATTGAAGATATCGACAACAAGATTTATCACTTTATACTAACCTTGTACCAATGTTTCATATTCTACAATATTATTAGTACATTAAAATTATAGCCTACATGTTAGCATTGTTTTTTCACCAGTAGGGCTTATTAATATACATCCAAATCCCGCACCTTCACTAGATTTAGAACCATCAAAATAAAGCATCAAAAATAAAGATTCATGTTTATTTAAAAAGATATCTACAAGATTACTACATCGAGTCAAATCTGTTTGTGAATAATTTTCAATTTGAGAAGAAAGAGTTTGCTAAAAAAACGAGATTCCTGAGTTGTAAAACTTCCAAAGAAAGATTACGAAGAATAATTTCCAATTATGTTATTCATAAAAACTACATGCTCATTCTCTTCACCCAAATCAATAACTGATTGTTTCATTTTATTTTCTCTATCTACCTAAATCTGATTTGGTTTTCCGTTATAAGGAAGCCAGATATGCGACCAATCTGTGGCGAAATAACCATGTAATTCTTAGACCAATCCCTTCTTAAGATGAGACTGTAGAATTCAAGAATATCAACAATCAATATATCAATAATCTATCAAACACTTCAATTTGAGGACAATCTTATTAAAACATAATTTAATTCTCCTAAGACCTTGACTTTGGTTCTATCTAATTGCACAATTTTCTCAACATTTTTTTCAGGTGTTATGTTCAGTTTGAGACAAACTAAATATGGCATTATATTTAAAGAAGCACTTGAGTATATAAGGAAATTGTGAACATTTTTATTGAAAATCTCAATGGTCAATAAGAAAGGAGGGGTATGAGAATTGGACCGATCTCAAATTAGAATTGCATTTGAGGCATCAATCTTGTTAGGGGTATCATCTGGAGGATTTCCTTTTCCTAATGAGGCTTTTGCGATTGGCAAAGGAGATGTAAGGACAACATTTAATTCTTTGAAAAAAAACTTTTGCTGCTTAAGTTTACTTACCTCATACTTGGAAATATTGGCTTTCACTTTCTTCATATATTCCACAATATTATACTCTATATCCTTATCAGAAACAATAAGAGTTTTTGATATGGAAGGAGAATTGGAAGGGGATGGAATGGATTCAATAGATTTGGGAGGAGACTTATTTGTGGTGTTTTTATCCTTATTGGCAGGAGTGGCTGGTCTTTGTTTTACACTTGAAGAAGGTGAATCATTGGGTTTTTTGCTTCTAGTCTCTATAGGTAAGGCTTCTTCTTCTTCCTCTTTTTCTGATGTTGTGAGGATGAAATCACATAATCCATGTGCTTCAAATAGTTCTTCTTCTTCTTGGAATTGATCAACAGATAACGTTGTTCCTTCCTCTTCCTCCTCTTGATTAGATTAAACATTTGATATGATATTAGGAGGTTGAGGGTTTGTTGTCTGGGATCTTCTAAAATATCGGAAAGGTCTTTTAGAAGATTCAACTACTTGATTTTTTATATCTACCATGTCATTCGATATAGATTTAAGGAATTTTTGTAATCCTTCAAGATCAAAAGGATATTTAAGAGTTTTCTTTTTTAGTTCCTCTTTAAAAGTCACTTTATTATATTTCCTCTCTTCTTGAGCATTTTTCTTATCTAAGGAAAGATTCCTATGTTTACAGTTATTGACTCTTTGATATTATCAACTAAAGTGGCTCTATTAGCCCTGTCTACAATAATTGCAATATTAGAAGGAAGAGCAGAAATATACCACTCAATTTGAACATCAACACCAGGTTTAGAGGTATCTGGAATTTTATTTAATAATTTATTAAACCTGGAATTGAAATCATTGATTTTCTCATTGGGGTTGGCTTTAAGATTGGATAGATCATTGATTAGAGTAGCAGCTGTACAATCATCACCAAAATTGGTCAAAATTTGCTCTTCAAATATATCCCAACTAGTGATAGATATTGGTGGTAATGAGAAGTACCATGAACCTACAGATCCTTCAAAGGTGTATGGGAATAATCTCACTACATAATCTTCTTCTACTACTCCATTAATATTAATGATGAGCATCAAATTATGGAGATGTTCTTAAGAAAGAAGTCCATCGTCAAGATTGAACTTTGGTAACCATCTTTCAAGATGCTTAGGTAGAGGATGGATATGTGCTGACATCTGAATACCTCCCGAGCTAGTCCATGGTCTAGATGTTGGTGGGTTTTTTTGCCAATCTGCCATTATGGGAATTTGAAAAGAAGAAATTGTAGTGGTAGAAGAGGTTGACTATAGCATTGCTTGAACTAGCACCTATTGGTTGGGAATGAGTGATAGGAATGAATGGATCGGTTGGATGAGAATAAGATAATGAAGTGGGATGAAATAAAGGTGTTTTTGGTGGAGATGAAGATAAGATATTACTAATAAATGATTGAAATTCAAAATTTTGTGATGTTCTTCAGTGAGAAGGTAAGGGAAACTCAAATGGAGTTATCTCGAATTTCTCACTTTGAGAACAAGTCAAAATACATGAAGTGGGAAAATATGAGGATACACTACCTTCAGATAACTCAGAATTTTGAGTCTTTTCTTGGGAAGTAGAGATTCCCTCTAATTTCTCAATTAAAGTTTGAACTTCAGGTAACTCCTGTAAAGGAGGGTGATTGGTTGTCTTAGGACATGTACTAGGAGATTTGGTTACAACTTCCGGTCGGGTCGGAGATTTTGAGAGCGTTTGACTCTTTAGAAGAAATTTTGATTTGGGATTAGACCTTATTCCTGTTCATAGTCAGGGGCCCTCCTTCTAGAGCCAAAAATGTTGAAGTCTAGAACTTGACTACCTCAACATCGGAGAACACCACCTGGTCGGGAGCTTAAAGCAACTCTATTTTCATTGAAATTGGTGGGTCTGACTGGATATAAAGGGACCGATTTACCATTTTATGGAGATTTAATATAGTAACATAATCAAATATGATGAAATGATTTTATAACTAATGGTAAAATTACCAAATAAACTTATTATGCTTATTTCCCTTCATAGTACCTCTTTACATGTGATTCAAAGAAAGATTTCACAAAGTAACTAACGATATAGACCATTCAATAATTCAATGAAAAGAAAGTCTATGTGATAAATTAAATTAATTAAATAGTTAATTAATTTACTTAGTTAAAACTCAATCACATAAAAAGATCCCATTATCTCATACATAATCACAAATCATCTAATCCTGCACATCAATAGTGATAATGACTGATTTTTTTCAAAGCATTTATGTAAAGAAATAACACATAAAATATTCACTATCTAATTCAATAATACATAATGATATCACAAAGATAATAGTACTCGATCCATTAGTGCTCTTCTTATGAAAAAGATATCTTTCAAGATCAACGCCTCAATTATATAACTTTGGATCAAACAATAGTGCAAGTTCAAAGTTGTGTTCTCAAAATCCTGGACCCTTTTTAAATGCATGAAAAGGGTTTAAATAACCTATTAATATTACAAAAATAGTAAACTTAAAATAAAAGTATTCAAAAAGATTTAACAAACTAAGCTAAGATAAAGGACAACTAAATTTGTGATATTTTGCAACAAGAACTCATGACTGTGCTCTAGATTGATTCTTCATCTACTCTCTGAGATTGTATATGTCTGTGAGTGGATTTAGCTAGGGGGGTGTATCGGCTTCATGCGCATTGTCCCGTAAACATTACATAATTAAGTGCTGGAAGAAATTTTACTATTGCATTTGAGAGACACCTCAACACGAGCCACTAACTATGAGGCTTCATTAGAAAATGCCAATAACTTTCAAGGTTCACTTGTGATAAACTCTAAATGCCTTGAACCTTCTTTTTTGATGTTTCTTGCCAATATTATTTCAGATCTTGACATTTGGCAAAGTGTCCTTTGGGAATTCCTAAATTAGATTGGCTTGTAATAAGATATTTGTGATGTATTCGAGGAAATTTGAGGAAATATTTCTAGCTCTGATAATAACCATTTCTGTCTGTTTCATTTTGATATCCCAGTCACTAAACATGATATCCTTACATGATTCTTCAATTGATCTTCCCTAAGCACTATTTTGCCAATCTATATACTCATAGATTTTGTCATTGATATCTTCATAAAATGTCCTCAAATCGGATAGTTGATTTACTAAAGGATCACTAGAATTTGACAAGTCATGAATTAAGGCCAATTTATGACAGAAGATGGCCTTCTTCTTTGTTAAAAGTATGTCCAATTCTGATGCTTCCTTGTAAACTTTATTTATATCTGGATTTTCTCTCAGTTGGTCTATCATTTGTTGCAACTGCAGTATCTGTTCATCCTTGTCCTTCACTTCAAATTCAATTTGTATTTTTAAATCATTAAAAATTTTCTGCAACTCGGTAAGATTTCCTTGCCATTATTGCTCAATCAATTTCTTTTCTATCTAGAAAGTGTGTTCCAATTAAGGAATACTTTGATCCTAATAATTTATTTGAAATTGTATTTCTACAACTTTGTCAATTGTAGCACTAGCATAAGCTCTTGAGATAATCTGTTCAATTCCTCATCAGGGGCCATTTGAGTTCCTTTACAAATAACTTGAAAAGGAGTCTCATTGTAACTAGCGCTTGCGATTATTCTAGATTTATTTTCTTCCTTGACCTTCTCATTATTGCTTTATGCTTTGGACTGTAAAACACGTCCAAAGGCAGGATTTATTCAATCTTGAGGACTATCTCAGCAGTAGGAAAGGTAAGAATTATCTCCATATCATCGGCAAGAGTTATTGATTGAAAATCTCAACATTAATATTATTCTCGGGAGTTTTAGGAATAGTATCCCCTTGGGAAGCCTCATAAGTAAACAAGGTTGTCCCTATAGTCTATGGAACTTGCTCTGTCTCTCTACTAACTATAACTTTCTCTGCTTGTGTATCGGTCGAGACTCCTGTAACCTGAGCTTCTTTTCTTTTCAAAACATAGTTGAAGTCCTTCCATACTTCATCCAATTTGTTCTTCTCTTACATTCACTTGTTTTCTCAACAACTATAGTAGTTGTTTCAGAGACTTGGGAAATAATTAGAGCTTTTGAGGAGGAAGCTAATGCATCTAAAGTTTCTGAATTCTATCGAAATTTCTTTAACAGGGATTATGAAAAATGATATATTCTTCTCTAATGATATTGATTGAATCTAATCAATTTGTTAGGACTTACACAATCTCTTGATAATTTCTCTACCATATAATATTATAGAACCATCTCAAACAAATCATCAAACTTGTCAGGCTTGTTTGAAAATGGTTTGAGATTAGCCTATTTGGTAACATATTTGGCTACATCTTGTGGGTCATATGGTATGTTTAATATGGTTGGAAAATTATAGGCTTTTAATTGTTCAATTTCAATTGAGGAATTCTTGAAATTTTCTAAGGCATAGGTACCACAGGAGATGGGAAAACATGGCTAGGAGAATTTCATGGCATCTTTAAGTACTTTAGTTAAGCCTTTACCAACTATTTGATAATCAAATTCCTTGGTCAACAACTTATCTAGGGAAAAAAGGGGAAAAAAGGCTACAAAAAACCTGAATGTAGGTGAATGACTCTTCCCCAAACCACTTTCCTATAGGCTTTAGGTCTTTATTGGCTTCTGTAGTAATTCTAGGGGATTTTTTCCAAAGAATTCTTGGTGGATAGGGAGCATGATCTCATGGAAAATTTTGTAGATGTGAGCATGGTATTTGGATTCCCAGTGAATATCGAGATAAACAAATATAGGGATAGGAAATTGGTCTGTCCATTTCCATCTAAGAGATGGAAAATCATAAGAAAAACAAATCGCGTCCATGGCATAGGCATTCATAAAGAAAGGAGGGGTCGTTCTCTCAAGAACATTATGATTTTGTCTATAATTGTGGATTTGGGTGGTCAAATTATTGGATAATATAGTTGCCCAATTCATGATATAGCCATCAACAGAGCCTTCTATCAATGTCACCCATTCTTCAGATAATTTCTGCATATTTGGATAACCATAGAGGCAACATAATATAACATCAATATGAGAGAAAGGGACAACAATGGAGGCTAATGAATACATACCCCTGTCATCTCGCTTGTGTTTTTTTTAGTCCCTTCTCCATTCTCTGATGAGGCCTGCAAGGTTCAAATTCTCTTGCATCAATTTTTAGACGAATTGTGTATCATACCTCTTCTGAGGTTGAGGTAGATGATACATTTTCCTTAAATCCTCAGCTTTAAAAGACCCAATAAATTTCTTCTTCGGAGTTATAAATGCTTTTTCTGTAATGTCTTGATCAATAACCCATCTCACCATATTATTTAGTATATATATATATGGTTAAATCTTAGGGCAGGCAACAATTCTATGAAGAAATGAATTAGCCACATCATTCCATGTGGCATCATTACTTGGAGGAGAATCATCAGCAACAATAGTCTGTTTCATAATTACCCTTGGATTTTCTTCTCGAATAGTTTGTATATTACCTCCTAGGAGGAAGAACCTGCATCCAATGTGCATTTCGTATATATAAACAACGGGGACATCTCAGACACGACTTCAGGTGGAAAGACTGGTTCTTGTTCTATTATAGACTTCCTCCTTGCCTTGATTATTCTTGACATGTCATTTAACTGCTCTTTATTAGAATTTACCAATAAAGAAACAAACCAAGATAAGCAACCTTCGAAGGATGAAAATAGTCATATCAATTTAATGCGAGTTCTATGGAAATCTTTTCACATTAACTATAAATTATTACAAATCAGCAAAAGCCTCGAAATTAGAACTATGTAGAATGGTCATTCAATTTCCAAACATTTATTCACGTGATACTGAAACTTATCATTATATCGGAAAATATTTTCTTGGTGTGTGATATCGGATGACATTACATAGCTCAGTGATCTTTGATTTATGAAAAGTATATAGGTGCGCGATCAATATTAGCGAAATATTGGAGGTTAATAGAATGTGATATCGACATCCATCAATTCACAGAATGCGAAATCGGCTCTTGACAGATTGCGATATCAACTCGACATTTCACATTTTGCAATTTATGCTTTTCGACTTTTTGGATTTTCGCAAGTAGCTCATCGATTTTGTAATCGACTTTTCACATTTTAGCTTATCAACTTTTCGCATTTCGACTTACCGCAGTTTCACAATTGGAATTTCAGATTTCTCATTTTGCATTGCCTTTGAAATTACTGACATCATGCGAACCTTTTAGTAGGACCAACTCTTTTGTAGGTTTTTCATTTATTTGTTTTGGGTTTGGGATTCATTTAGAGTTATAATTCATCTTCTAAAACTTAGAAAAGGATTTCTAAAAAAGGTTTTATGACCTTATTCATAAACTTTCTTGTTTTATTCAAAAATCAAAGAGTAAAAATAAAACTTATCCTATTTTATCTAAACAAAGAAGGATTGTATCCTAAACATTTTGAAGGGTCCCCATTATTATTTCTCCTAAGTCTAAAGATAATGGGGGGTTGTTGAGCACCACAACAGGTTCCTACAGAATTGAGTATCAAGCCTCCAAAGGGTGTTATCCATAAGTCTACTTTTAGTCCTCATTCGAGAGCTGCTCGAAATTACAACGTAGTAAAGATTTGGCTAAGTTCCCTTCGGCTATGTCAACTTTTGAGGTGTTGCAAAATTTCCCCACCAAAAAGAAGGCCTTATTGTTAGACATCAAATGTGTGGAGCCATCAGATTCCAACCTAGTGATTTTGCAATTCATTGTCCCTGGTAAGAACATTCATTGTTCTATTGTGGATGAGGTAGCCTCGACCTGCATCATGTCATTGTCTTACTGGAAGGCGATCGGTTCACCCCAACTGAGTCAATTGACCACCACATTAAAAGACTTTTATGGAAGGAAATACAAACCTTATCGGATTCTGAACTCCCTCTAAGTGGAATTAGGGGGAAAATCCATCTCCGTTGATGTAGAAGTTATTGATGGACCTTTGGATTATAATATTCTACTGGGATGTACATGAGATTATGCTATGGCTGCTATTATATCAACTTATTTCTGCATGATTGCCTTTCCTCATAAAGGAAGGATCATGGCCATATACCAACTCACCTTTTTCGCCTCCAATTCCAATGTTATTGGAAGTGCCCCTCTTGTAGGGGAAGCCCTACATTCCTATCAACATGTTGGAGTTTGTTTATTGAAGGATTCATCACTTATGGGAAATTTTTCACTCCCTCCCCCTCCTCTTCCTAGCTCCACTTTGATTTCTTATATCAACATGATATCATCATCTATGATCCTAGTTGATCCATGGATTGTCCTTGATGAAACTAGAATCAAAAGTTTTGGTGATCGGATGTCGCTTAGCCCCGTTGAGCAATATTACGAAGCCAACTTTTGGCTTGTGCGACCCATACTTTGTCTTTGATTAATTGGGTAGATAAATCACTGGATTATGGCATGCCCTCCGATCCTTTCTCATGTACATTCTCTACCAAAGAAAGAATCATGGAGATCATGATGTTAGTCGATGCACTGTTGGACAGACATCACCATCATTACTCTTTCTCAGATACCATTGAGGATAATCTCAGTGGTGTGTACCTACCTAATTTTTTCAAACCCTTTACGGATTATGTTTCCATTCATGAGATTGAATATAAAAATAACCTTTCAAATATCGAAGAAGCCATTCCTCTCAATATTTTGATTAAACTAGGAATAACAGAAAATTTATACATCAGAGTCCTTTTTCGAGAGTTTAAAGATGTATTTGCTTGGACATATGAGGAAATTATAGGTATCGACCCAAATATTGTAGTGCATGAAATCAATATGTATCCTGATGTCAAACCCATCCATCAGCACCCTCGTCTAGTCCATCCCAAGAAGGATGTTAGCATAAAAGATGAAATCGAAAAGCTTCTTTGGGCTGGTTTCATATACCCCATTCCTTTCACTGATTGGGTATCAAAAATTGTCTTTGTCATGAAGAAATAAGGCATGATCTTAGTATGTGTCAATTGTCGGGATGTAAATCAAGATTGTCCAAAGGACAACTACCAAACTTCATTTATTGACCAGATTGTTGATGACTATGTTGGATGCGAGATTTATTCATTTATGGATGGATTCTCAGGCTATAATCAAATCAACATTCTCACGATAGACTAACCTAAAATCGCATTTATTTTTCCCTGGGTAATTTTGCTTATAAAAAGCTCCCTTTCAGTTTAAAGAATGTAGGGGGCCACACTTCAACATGAGATGGACTATGCTTTCCATGATATCAATCACATCGTGCAACCCTATTTGGACGATCTCCTTGCTCACTCTAAGCATCGGGCTGATCACCCCATGCATTTACGAGCCATCTTCATCCATTGTAAACAATATAACATTTGAATCAACCCGCACAAATGTGTATTCTATTTTGGTTCTGGTTGAATCCTTGGTTTCTTAGTTTTGAAACAAGGAATTCATATTGATCCTTTAAAAGTCCAGGTAATTATTGACATTCCTATGCCTTCCACTCTTATTCAGTTACAAAGACTCCAAGGGAAAGCCAATTTCCTAAGGAGGTTCATCCCTAACTACGTTGAACTGACCAAAGGATTTACTTGCTTACTAAAAAAAGGGATTCCTTTCCATTGGGACGATGTTGTGTAGAAAGCATTTGATTCCTTGAAAGATGTTTTCGTTTAGGCATATCTTTTATGTCCTCTCAACTAACAATGCGATTATTTCCTATACCTTGCTTCCGCCATCTCTACTATAGCTATGGTGTTGTTCGAAGAGGATGATATGGGGACTGAATATCCCATTAATTATCTGAGTCAAAACCTCAATGAGATTGAGATCCGATGTACTCATGTGGAAAATTTAGGTTTGGTAGCCATTCAAGTCGTCGAGAGATTTCACCATTACATCTTGCTTTGCAAAACTATGGTCATTTCAAATTGTAACCCTATGACATACATATTGTCATGTCAATT
>APFE030609952.1:93817-113377 GCA_000404065.3 Pinus taeda
GTGGTGAAATACTCTAAGTGGATCACTATTCTCCAATAGTTTGACCTAGAATTCATCAAATCCGAGTCAAAAAAATCCTTACTTTTTGTCGAGCTAATGTGTGATCTCCCTTCCCTTGATGCTGAATCTACATTTGAATATTCCATCCTGAGTCATTTTTCTTGATCTCATCATTTGACCCATGGTATGGATATTTTCTCATTTATCTCCAAACCCAGACTTTCCATCCTAATACATCTCCCTAAGAGAAATAATGTATCTGGTACCAATCCTAAAACTATGTGATTATTGGAGACACCCCTTAACATTGTCGTATAGATACAATATTATAGAAATTCCTTGCTCTTGAGGAGGCCAAAAAAGACTTGAATGAATGCCACTAAGGGTATCCAGTTGAAATTTATTTGGTTACGCTACCACATAAAAAATATTACATGTTGGTTACTTTTGGCCCACCATTATCGAGATCATATCCTTGTAATCTAGAAATGCCATGTGTGCAAGATTGGTGAGCTCCAGTATTGCAGCAATAATGCTGCAACTCCTGGGGCTTAATTCTTTACTTTTATCAACCCGGTAGTTCGTAACAAACTTGGAAGCAACGGTGCTGTATGCACAAGTACTAGCTCTTACTGCAGGCTGTCACTTGATCAGCGGGCATAAGTTCGCTAGGAGCTTAAGCCAACTTCTATGAGTTCTTAGAAGAAGCTTTTACTGTGATGGCAGAAGACTAATTCTACAGGGGCTATTCTACTTGCATAAAGAGAGTGAAAACTGAAATGGAACGCAAACTCTAACAAACCCTAATTGTGCAAGAAAAGAGATGGAAACTACTGAAATGGGTGCCATTGATTACTGAAAAGGTAAATTACACTTATTCAAGCTACTTCTGAAGAGAAATGGAAAGAAATCATCTTTTTGCAATTGTGAGTATTTTTATATGGATTTATTATGCTTGTGATTTGATTGATTGTGACTGTGCATGGTTTGGTGGCAAAGGAAAATGGAGTCAACTTTTGGAGATGATGAGGAAGGTGTGGAGAGGTCTTAAGAAGTACCTAATACCGTTTTGAAGATTTCCATTGTGATTAGACTTCGAAAAATCATTCGCATGAACTTCTATAGGAGATTCTACAGGAAGATCTATAGGGGGAGGCCAAAAATGGTTTTTGGAGGTTTGAAGGTGAAAAATTGATGGGAACAAGGAAACGAAGGTTGGGTGAAGGTGTTTGAAGGGTTTAGGACTCTGTTGATCAGATCAGGAATGAGAGAGATGGTTGGATTTGTTCAAAGGGTAAGAAAGCGACATTGTGAACAATGCAGAAATTAGGGCAGTTTGGTGAAATGTGGTGAATGAGTGGGGGAGATCTTGAGAGATGAGATGGTACAGCTTGTGCTATGGAGGGATGACAAGCTAGAATGTTTCTTCAAGGAGCTGCACACCTACTTCTTAAAACTGACCCAAGCAAGAACCGAAAAAATAGAGTTTGTTTAATTTGACCTAAAAACAGAGTATTGCTGAACATAACTTCATGAAAAGAAAATTATGCGAGAAAGCCATGGTAAATGAACATGAAATGGTCTAAGTATGTGAATCCAAACAAATATCATCTTCTCCAACTCAAAACATCACACTAGCAATTGCATGAAAGGCAAAAAAACTATGTTTTTGGTGGCAGCAGTAGTGCCTTGTCCTCAATTCATGGTCCCAAGGAGGGAGAAAGGGGATCAAGACCTGCTGGTATCCTTTTTGGAACTTTCTATGTTACTACTGCAAACTATTTAAACAAATTGAAGCAAGAACAACTAATTTAACCATCAAAAGCAACCTATTTTACCAAAGCAAGATTTAACCTAAACAACAGAAATCAGCTTATGAATGCAAGAAAGGAACATATAAATACACCAAGGAGGTGTTGGGCACTTGGGTTGGTCCCTAACCCAAGAGCTGCAGCCCTCTAGAAAAGATCAGTGTCGGTTCAAAGCTCAATTCATCTTCATTGATCAAAAAATAATAGTTACATCACAAAACTGTATGCAAAAAGAGCTTGAAAATGAGCTAAGTACAAGGCTGCACAAAAGTGTGAAAATAGACTATGAAATGGCTAACCTACTGAGGATTGAAGCCTTCTTATTTATAAAAGTGGGGACTCCCAACAATCCTCCTAAACTTAAGGAACTCGGTTGCCTAAACTGAAGATAACAACAACTTGTACTAGACTTGCTCGGCTGCCCCTTTAGATCATCATTGTGCCTTTGAACTCCAAGTTGCTGGTGGAGAACTTAAGGAAGGGGTAATTTAATGCAGGAGAAACCCCTCCTATAAGTCCTCAGCCCTGTTTCCTTGAGTTTGGCTGCTAATTTGCTCATAAATGCTTGGTCCTTGTACAAAAATGTCCAAAAATCTGCAATAAACACTCATTAGACTATGTGACAAAGTGACTATCCCCATTCACTCTTTTTACATAAATATATTCAAAAAAATGCACAAAACTATTGAGAATGGTGGATTAAATAAAAATAATAGGCAGAATGAGCCCATATAGTTACCCATTTCTGGGGCTCATCATCACCCCTTGGCTGAATGGGTTGCTCATCCTCTGAGCAACTAATCCAGTTCTTCATCCTTGATAGCTTTAATAGCTTCCCTGACATCCCAAGCCTCTAAGGTGATGTCCTCTTCCCTGTCATGAAAACCTGCCTTTCTGTCCACTTCCTCCCATTGCTTCTGTTCTTCTTCTTCCTTAACCCCTTCCAACAGTCCTAAGAGTAGTGGAGGATTGAACTTAAGGCCAATCTAGTTGGCTTTCAAGTTTTGCATTGATTGTTTCTATAGGGGCACTCTCACCATAGCCTCCCTCATTCTGGTTGGGGAGTGATACTCCCTAGTCTTTAAACTATATGACAATGTATTCCACCTTCTCATGCAAGCATGAAGGAAGTCATCGCCAAATAATCTCTCCATATCTTCAAAATGAGTGATAGCTTGTGCTTGCCTTTCAACATATTCAGGGAGAAATTAAGGATTGCCTGTAAGGTGTTGATGAGCATATGTGAGAGCTGAGGGGTCTTCTGGTTCGGCCCTTATCATCAAGGGCTCACTTACCTCTTTTGCCATGATTTGTTGAATTTTCACTGCTTTCTTTTCTTCATGGCTCATCCAAGAAGCCATAGCCATGAGCTGTATGTCTCCCAACGCAGCATTTGGATCCCAAAAATTCATGTCAGGGAGTGCCATATTGTGTAAGTAAAATTCTGCTAATTTGGCTTTATCCTCGGCTGAACTAGTCTCACATAGATGCATAAACTGACCATAATTTTGGAATGGGATTGTGCCCCTTTGGGCCAATGTTTTAATCTGGAACTGGAGCCATTGGTCTTTGAGATATAGTGCATAGGATCTAGCTGGTTTTCTGCATTGCAAGGCCTCCATTGCCTAGCTGGCCATGCAGGCCATCTAGGCTTCCCTTTCCTGCAACTGTTGTTTCAATATCAACACTTCAGCAGCTGCCTGAGATTCTTTTTCTTGTTGCTACTTTATCATCATTTCAACATTAGTCTATGGCTCTTCCTCTTGCTATTGTTTCTCTGCTACTTTATCATCTGCTAGGGAACCTTCTTGCTGTTGCTACCCTTCCAAGGTTGGCAACTTGTTTCCCCCTTGATTTTCCTGTTGCTATAACTGCTTTTTTAGCAGTTCATTTTCGTCCCATAGTTGGGCTCTTTTGATGCTCTCTATGTGCCTTACCATGCCCAACTCCCTTCTTAATTCTTTCAAATGTTCTTCCATGTGCCCTATGTCTTCAACTCCTTTAGATTTAGCAATTTTCATCCAGGTGTGGGTTCTGACCATTTCTTTTTCTAATTCAAAGAAAAGAGGCACAACGAAATTTTGTGGGATGATCTTCCCACCTTCTAGAAGATTGTAATAGGAGCTTGAATTAGGCTGAGGGCTTGGTTCAGGTATCTCTTTGGTCTTGCCTTCCTCTTGTGACTATCCTGCTACCTTGTCTTCTAATTTTTCAGTCTCCTTCAGCTTAGCCAATGTTTCTTGTAGAGAGGTTTGAGCTTCCTCTAGAAATTCTTTGGAGTCCATCAATTTGATTCTTTCTTTCCAGGTGGAAGTTTTGGGACTCCCTCTCTCATAGGTGATAGAGATTTTGGAGGGGGATTCCTCCTTTTTTTTAGTAGGTGCATCGCTAATTATTATAGGTTCTTTTGATGGTGGCTGGGGCTTGCCCACCTTAATCCTGGTGCTCCTCCTAGCTTTGAAATCCGTGTTTGTTTGTCTTTTTCTTTTTCCCTTTGGTTTTGTTGGAATGCTCGATGCAACAAGCACAACTACTGCTTCCTTTGCCAATGTTTCAGGGGATGTTTCTTTCTGCTATTATTTTCCCTCATCTTCTGTTGTTTTTGCTTGTCTCTGCTATCTCTGGTGGGGTCTTCTCTTTTTCTTGTTGGGTCCCTACCTCTCCTGTGGCAGTCTTTTTCTGGGCTTTCTTGGGATTTTTCTTCTCAACTTTTGTTCTTTTCCTCTTCTTTGTTTTTGAGGCTGTTTTCTTTTCTGCCTTAGGTATTACAGTGGATTTGTCAAGTTTCTCCTCTTCTTTCTATTTCTCCTTTGTTTCTTGTTCCTCCTCTGTTTGAATATGATGTGTCTCCTCATGAATTTCTTTTTCAATGTCCTCTGTCTACTCCTCCTCCTCACTGTTAGATGGGCTAATGTCCTCAGTCAATGTTTTGATGTCATCCTCTCTAGACATATTTCTTAAAATTTCCCATTCTATGGGAATGGTGTATGTGTGTAGGGCATCTTCCACCAATAATTAATGAGGCCATGGTGGGCCAACTGGTTTGGGACCCCTGCATTCAACTTGGTGCCACATTATATCAAGAACTGGAGGAGGAAATATGTGAGACTGAGTTTTCTAACTGCAGGTAGGTCCATCCCATATCTCAATTCATGCAATAACCTTAAGTGATAACCATAAAGTATGCTGAACCTTCCTTCACAAGTGATATATTTCATTATTTGGTAGCTGACTTCACTCCATGGAGGAGGTAAGCTTGTCCTTCTGACCCCATTTTTATCCTCTACAAGATGCTCCTCAGGTTGAAAAAATGTCTTCTTGGCAACCTGTCCCAATGTTTTTTCCTCCTTACTCGAAGGGAGCCCAAGTGGAAGACCTGTGATTCTACTAATAAAATCGGGTGTAAGCTCTATGGTCAGACCCCTGAGACTGATTGTAGCATGTGTTTTCGAATGGGGTCTTAAGGACACCAAGAATTCTTTAGTCACCTCATCATCATACCCATGAATTCTTTCAAAGAAAGACATCCAATTTGCCCTGGTGAAGAGGGCCACCACCTCAGGGTGCTTAAAATTTGTTGGAGTTCAAAGGCTCCCTTCTCATAAAACCTCTTGGCATGGTGTTTAGTGGTTTTTGAAGTGCTCAGGTGAGGAGAAAAAAAACAATTTCTGAAATCAGAAATAAAGGGACAACTGAGTTTTGTTTTTTCTAAAACTATAGGAGGGATTCCCGAGTGCTCCTTCTTCACAACACCAATTTGCAATTTTTCCTTCCTTCAAACTATTCTCAACCTGAATTTGCTTCTTGGCTCTTGGAAGAAATCAATACCTTGACAAAACAGGGACTATATAAAACAATGGTTTTCCATAGAGTAAACAAACTTGTAATTTTCATTTCCTCCCCAGATTTGATTTCTATGATTGCATCCCATTTTTTCAGTAGAATGTGAGGAAGAAGAAAACAAATTTTGAACACAGAGAAGGAAACGGAGAGACTGTGTAGAACTCAGGAAAGACACAACAGACTTTTGAATTGTTCTTTCCTTGTTTTTCTTCAACCACTACTCTATTTTTAAGCCACCACCTTATCTAAACATATTGTATGCAGAGCAAGTTTTCAAGCCTACCTCATTCTCGGCTCGAATTTGACAAAAAATTTGACTTTTTTTTTTTGCAAAGATGCTCTCTGTTTTTCCTGTAGAAATCCTCTTATAGAAAGTGTTCCTGCTCCTATAGAATGTAGTAGTGCTCCTGTGGAACCCGAGAGGCGGGAGGGTTTTGAAAAACTGGCAGAAAAATATTGGTTCACTACTCTGAAGGTGGTAGACGAGTACTGCAGTCGAGAACTTCATAAAATGAAGATGAACCAAAGGGTGGTGGAGGCTTAGACCGCACTGTACTTAATTGATGGCGTAATCCGCGGTGAGGAGATGAGGTGGTTGGATGGGTATGTTATCCCCATTCGGACCGTTGGTCCTATGCCAATGTAATCATGGTTCTTCATGTTGCATGACTGCCATCACCTCCCTTACTCCCATTATATGCTGCCACCACTACTGGTTCCGAATGTTTTCCCCTCGAGTTGACATGCCACATGTGCTCACTACGTATCTAATCAGCAATTTGAATTAGACGTGGCTCAATTGAATTCCATGAGGGTGGCCAGTTAGCTAGCCACTGATTCTGCTTAATCGTGACCATTCCCATAGTTCATGCAGTTTTGAAATAATATTCATGCAATTGAGGAATAGGTTTAGCCACTTACCTGCTTAGTCATTGTTGTGCTATGCATACTTCTGACTTTGGCACTTCATTTCCTCGTTGCTATTGCTGTTGCTGCTGGTGCTCTGCATGCTCGGCCTTCGTCTTATGCTGATGATTTCCCGATCAAGATCTACTTCTTACATGCTTCATACATCTTGTTGCACTGACCCTGTCTCTAGAGTTTGTTTTTCAAAGGGATCAGCTGCTACAGTAATCCTAAAGGATTTCCTGTAGCTGCTTCTCCTTCTGAAATTCAGGCTGATGCTTGAGCAGGCTTAAAAAGACAGTTGACAAAGGTTCTGAATGAAAGACATAGCAGCTGGAACATATCAGGTAAGAATAAGTAAGAAGAATGCTACTACTTTATTTATCATCTTTTTTGTGTTTTCAGAATGAAAAAAAATAGAATGTCTGTATTTTGTCTGTGGAGGGGAAGGAAAAAACGAGTGGAAATGTGGGTGTGTAGGGATGACATGGAGATTTAGGTGGATGGATGGTGGTAGGGAGGTTCACAGGCCTTCAAGATGAATTTCCAACCCTCGAGTTCTTTTCTAAACTTGATTTTGGCCTTTCTGTAGTTTCTATAGGATCCTCCTGTAGAATACACAGAGTTTCCTGTAGGATGCAAAATTTTCAGAATAAATGAGACTAGGGCTTGGAAAAGGATAACAGTGATGGAGGGATGGACTATGAAGGGTGCATGCAGCTTGGCCCTATCTTTTTCTCTTGTGTGACCCTCCTGCAACTTGCAATTCATCCAACAGAAGTTAGGTTTTTTTTTTTTTGAGACAGCTGGGGCGCCTCCAGGAGGTTTTCACCCTCACTGCCTGCCCTAGGTGCCTCCAAGAGGTTTTCACACAGGGATATTTTATTCCTCTTCCTGTTTTTTCTTTGTTTTTCTGTTTTTTTTTTTTTTTTTTTTTTGCTCAGGGTGTGGGTGGAGTGGAGATAGGGACTTGCTCTACTACCAACACTTTTTTTCCCAAATTCTCAATGAACTCTTGCTTGGAAAGGGGCTTCCTGTAGATCTTCAATCTATGCCCATTAACAATAGTATGGATGGCTTCTTCATCTATGGTTAGGATAAGGACTAAACCATTGTCATTGCATTTTTCTACTGTGTATGGTCCCAGCCATCTTGTCCTCAGTTTTCCCTTGAAACCTTTATATCTTGAATCATATAGTAGTGCCCAATCTCCTTGCTAGAATTGTTTTTCTTTGAGGTGTCTATCATGCCATATTTTTCTCTGAAGTTGGGCTACCTCAGAGTGGAGTAGGGCCTACATTCTCTGTTCATCCAATCCATTTAGTTGAAGCAATCTTTCCTATTGTGCATAGCTAAGATCTAGGTCCAGCTGAGCTGCCATCCTTAATGTGTTATATTCAAATTCTATTGACAGCAGAGTCTTCTTCCTATAGACCAACTCATAGGGTGTAAATCCTATGGTGGTTTTCCAGGTGGTGTTGTAGGCCCAGGCGGCCTCAATTAATCGATCTACCCAATATTTTCTGCTACTGCTCACTACCTTAGTCAAAATCCCTTCCAAAGCTCTGTTGGTGACTTCCACTTGTCCTTTTGCTTATGGATTATAAGGGGTGGAAGTTCTGTGCTTAATCTTGTGGTGTGTGAGCAGATCTTCAACCAAATTGGAGGTAAACTGACTTCCTTGATCTGTGACTAATTCTCTTGGATAGCCAAACTTGTAGAAGATATTTTACCTCAAAAACTCAGCTACTTTTTCTTTTGTTGTTGCTTTGATCACCTTTGTTTATACCCATTTTGTCAGATAATCAATACACACAATGATGTAAGATTTCTGTTTTGAAGGAGGGTTGATAGGACCCACAAAGTTCATGCCCCACTTCTCAAATGGCTCAAAAGTCACTTGAGGTTGCAGGGGCATCTCATCCTTTGGAGTCGGTTTCCCCATCCTTTGACATCAGTCACATTGGCTGATGTATCTCCTGACATCTTGATGAAGAGTGAGCCAATAGTAACTTGCCTACAAAATTTTGAAGGCAGTCCTTTTTGCTGCAAAGTGGCCCCCATAAGGCCCATCATGACAGGTTAGGAGGATGTCAAAGACTTCCTCCTCCCTGACACATCGCCTCAAAACCTGATCTGGGCCAAGTTTAAAAAGATTGCCCCCAATCCAAGTGAATGGGGCACTTTTCCTCATGATCTTGCTCTTCTCTTTTGAGGACAAGTGTGGCAGAAACTATGTTGAAACCAAGTAATTTTCTATATCAGCAAACCATGGAGAGAGTACTGAAATAGAAAATAGGTGTTCATCTGGAATTTGATCATCCACCATTCCTTCTTCACCTATAGGTAGATCTAGTCTAGACAGAAAATCAACAACAACATTTTCCTTACCTGGCTTATCAACAATAGTCAAATAAAATTATTGTATTAAAAGTAACCATCTAATGATACAAGCATTTACATCTGGTTTCTTCATCAAATACCTAATTGCAGCATGATCAATGTGTACAAATGTTTGGTAGCTAGTGATGTAGTGTCTAAACTTGTTTAGGGAATGGACTACAACTAGGAGCTCCTTTTTGGTTACAGTGTATTTTAATTCTACCTTGGACAGGTTTTTATTGACAAAATATATCGCATAAGGCATCTTCTCTTCAATTTTCCCTAAGGCTGCTCCTATCACTTTGTTTGAGGCATTTGTGTGAATGTGGAAAGGTAGGGCACAGTTTAGACCTCTCAAGATTGGACAGGTTTTTACTGACAAAATATATCGCATAAGGCAGTTTGTCTTCAATTTTCCCTAAGGTTGCTCCTATCACTTTGTTCGAGGCATTTGTGTGAATGTGGAAAGGTAGGGCCTAGTTTAGACCTCTAAAGATTGGGGCAGTTACTAGCTTACCTTTCAAGGCATCAAGAGCCTCTTGACAGTTGTTAGTCCATATAAACTTAGCATCCTTTCCCAAAAGACCAAACAACGGAGAGGCTAGCTTGCTAAAATCCTTAATGAATCTTCTGTAATACCCTGTTAAGCCTAGAAAACTTCGAGCATCTCTTACCTTTTGAGGAGGTGGGACCCTTTGGATGATAGCAATTTTATTGGGATCCACCTGTAATCCTTGCTAAGAAATTGTATGACCTAGCACGGTCCCTTCAGTCATCAGGAATTTACATTTTTCAGGACTAAGGAATAGGTTCATTTCAATACACTTGGCTAAAACTTTTCACAGGTTCGTCAAAGCTTCCTAGAAGTTACAACCATATGGGGTAAATTCATCCATATATGTCTCCACTGAGTCATGAACCAGTTCAGCAAATATGCTTAGTACTGCTCTCTGGAAAGTGGCGGGAGCATTGCACAACCCAAAAGGAAGGACCCGGTATGCAAAAGTACCCGATGGAGAAGTGAAAGTGGTCTTATCTTGGTCTTCTGGGCTGATTTGGATCTGGTTGTACCCACTAAATCCATCTAGGAAGGAGAATAACTTCTTCCTTGCCAGGCCATCTAACACTCGATCTATGAAAGGCAAAGCAAAATGGTCCTTCTTGGTGGCCTTGTTTAGTTCCCAATAATCTACATAGATTCTCCACTTCCCGTTTTTCTTTGGCACTAGCACCAAAGGAGAAACCCATTCGCTATCAGAGATGGGATAGATGAATCTTGCATCCAGCAACTTTTGCAGTTCTTGTTTGACAATGTCTTTCAGGGCTGGGTTAATCCTCCTTTGAGGTTGCCTAACTAGTTTATAATCTTCCTTAATGTAAATGTGATGAGTACAGATGGAAGGGTGGACTCCCTTCATCTCCTTATAACTCCAAGCAAAATCATCCAAGTGATTCTTCAATAAGATACACGGTTCTTTCTCCTGAGAGGTGGACAGGGATGAGTTGATCTCAAAGTTTTTTCTGGGCAAAATTCCACGTTCTTAACTTAGAGGGAGGTCGGATCAGCCACACAGAGATCAACTAAAGGATTAGCTTGGGTTTCTTCCACTAGCTCTTCTAAGGGCAACACACTGGGGGGTAGATTCTGAATCAGGTTCTTAATAAGATCATCCTCAGTTTGTGGACCCCCCATGGTAGCTTCAACTATACACAATGGTGCGAAATAGACTTCATCCTCATCTTCCTCCTCCAACCACATAGGTAAGTCATGTTCTAGCAGAGGTTGGGTAGGAGGATAGAGGAATAGCTATTTGGACATATGCCCATTCTTGATTGTCATGTTCCCAGCTCGACAACTAATGTAGGCATCTGCAATAGCCAACCAAGGTCTTCCCAGGATGAGAGGATACCTAGTGAGATTTTCCTTTGGTTGGAGAACCAGGAAATCAATAGGGTACTCCTAGGAATCAATAGAGACCATGACATCTTCCACAATCCCCTCACGGGTCATGGTGGAGCGGTTTGCCAACAACAGTACTGTTAAGGTCTTTCTTAGGGAACCCTGAAGGTTGAGTTTAACCATAGTGTCCCTGGTCATCACATTAATGGCAGCCCCTAGATCAATCAAGGTATGGGGGATTATGGTGCCATTGATGTGGACATCGACTACAAGATTCCCAGGGTCTAGATATTTCAGACAAATTACCCGCCCCAACATCAGGTTGGACAGTTATCCTATGACATTGATAGTTGGGGCATCTCTCTTTCGCCTGCCTGGGTGTTTGAAGCACTTCTCCTTGATCATCTTGTTGTATATAGGCACATCCTTTATGGCTTGGAGAAGTGGTATTTTTACACATAACTATTTCAATTCTCCCAAAAGTTCAGTTTCTTCTGGGGTCAGTTGGGTGGTTTTAGTTAGTCTCTCAGGAAAGGGTGGAATGACTTTGGGTTCACTTTCCTGTTTTTCTTCCTCATCCTCCTTAGGAGGAGTTTGGCTATCTGGGAGAACCTTCCTAGATCGTAGGTTGATCTCCTGAATCTCCACAGCATAGGCTGGGCATGATGTTTCCCCACTATATACCTACTGGGCTTGTCTATTGTTGGGGTTGGGGTTTGTCTGAGCAGGTATTTGGGGTTGTCTTGGAGGAGTAGGAGGTAGTGGTTGTCATTGAGCAGGTGATGGAGGCAAAAGAGTGGGAGGAGAGTATACTGGGGCCTCCACCCCTAATGAGATGCACTCCACTGAGGTTGTGGTTGAGCATAAGGATGAAACGAATGAGCAATTGTAGGGGCCTAGTATTGAGGAGGATATGACCAAGGAGGGGGTGTGGACTAGGAAGGATGAGTAGGGTGACCCCAAGAAGGCATGGAAGTGGCTTGATTGGGGTTGTAATAGCTCTGGGAGGTCCCATGCATTCCCTGCTGATAAGGTCTGGGCCCATGTGGCCTCCTTTGGTTCATGAAATAGATTGGTTCGGTGGCTCCTTCAGCCCCTTGATATGCAACTTTGATTCTGGGCAAGGAAGGGCATTAATTCGTAGGATGGTCTTATTCACAGACTACACACACTTCTATAGAGTGTAGTGGACATTCGTTCGTAGGGTGCTTTCTCATGCACCTGGGACAAAAGATGGCCAAAGCCCTCTCGGCTTCCTCTTGTTTCCTTTTGATATACAAGGTATCCATTTGCATGGCAAGAGTCTGCCTCACCTCGCTCTTGAAATCTTCTAGCCGATTTTCAAGTTCGTTTCTAAGGGATGAACTGGATGTGGAGGTACTAGCTAATGGTTGACTTCCCCTACCTCTCTTCCTAGCTGACCTAGAATGGTTTCTAAACACAGCCTTTATGTCATCATAAGGTAGTTGATAGATGTCTCCCCCAGCCAGCAAATGGAGGGTATCTAGAAGGTCTTCAGGGACTCCTTTGAGCATAACCAACTTCAGAGATTCAGGGTCAAGTGTGCACCTGGCCCTTTTATAACTGAGTTGAAACCTCTTTTCATAGTCTTCTAAAGATTCATCACTACCCATGGTCATTTGGAAGATTTCTTGACCTGCAATAGTCCCGGTATTTGTTGTTGAAGGCTTGCTACATCTAAGCCCAAGTTGTGATATTGTTTCCAGGTAACCCCATGAACCAGCACAAGGCTGCATCCTTGAGAGTGGAAGGAAATAGTTTCAACTTTTGCTCGTCTTCTGCATAGTCATAGCTTCGACAGAAAAGAAAAAATTCAAAAAAAAAAGTATTAGGATCCTCGGTAGTTAGTCCATGGAAGTGAGGTAGGGCTGAAGGACTTGTGTTTTTCATTTTTGTGTCCCTATTGGTTTCTCGGATAGGAAAGGCACCTTCTATTCTTTCCCCATTCCCTCAAACGTTTATGTTTTCAGCCATGGTCTTAGGAGGAATGGTTTCTTGCTCTTCTTCTGTTATAAGATCTTTGTATATCTCTGGAGGTTCACATATAGGATCTTCTGGATCGCTGCCACCAAAGAAGAGAGAAGGGTGACTCAGTGATGTGTTGGGGGTGTTGGGTAGGAATTTTCCGAAGTTGTCTCTGTTTCTACAAGGCATGAAAGGAAATCTCTTTTTTTTGGGTGATTTGTGTTTATTTTTTTGCTTGTACCTACAAAACTGAAATGGATTGAACAACAAATTGCAACTAACTAAAATAAACCTTGCTGAAATGAAAATGGTAGAATTGAAATGGAAACAAGAGATGAATAATCTACTTTTTTGAAATGAAATTGCAGAATTGAGATGAAAGCAGGAAATGTCTAATCTACTCTTGCTCAAAATTGAAATTGTAGAATTGAAATGAAAGCAAGAAATGTCTAATCTACTCTTACTGAAATTGAAATTGCAAAATTGAAATGAAAGTAGGAAATGTCTAATCTATGCTTGCTGAAATGAAATTGCAGAATTGAAATGCCTAATCTAATTTTGCAGAATTGAAATGAAACAACTACTCTACTTTTTCTGAAATAAAATACTTAGCAGAATGTTGTAGTAGAAAATAGAAGAAAAAAAGTAATCACAAAATACTCTGACGCTTCCTCGGCAATGTTGCCAAAAAGAGTAGTGAACTCTAGTATTGCAGCAATAATGCTACAACTCCTGGGGCTTACTTCTTTACTTTTATCAACCTGGTAGTTCGTAACAAACTTGGAAGCGACGGTGTTGTATGCACAAGTACTAGCTCTTACTGCAGGTTGTCACTTGATCAGCTAACACAAGTTCACTAGGAGATTAAGCCAACTTCTATGAGTTCTTAGAAGAAGCTTTTACTGTGATGGCAGAAGACTAATTCTACAGGGGCTATTTTACTTGCAGAAAGAGAGTGAAAATTGAAATGGAACACAAACCCTGACAAACCCTAATTGTGCAAGAAAAGAGATGGAAACTACTGAAATGGGTGCCATTGATTATTGAAAAGGTAAATTACACTTAATCAAGCTACTTTTGAAGAGAAATGGAAAGAAATAATCTTTTTTCAATTTAGAGTATTTTTATGTGGATTTATTATGCTTGTGATTTGACTGATTGTGACTGTGCAGTGGTTTGGTGGCAAAGGAAAATGGAGTAGGATTTGGCAGATGATGAGGGAGGTATGGAGAGGTCCTAAGAAGTCCCTAGTACCCTTTTGGATATTTCCATTGTGATCAGACTTTGAAAAATCACTCGCATGAACTTCTATAAGAGGCTGCAGAGGATCTATATGAGATTTGACAAGAAGATCTATAGGAGGAGGCTGAAAGTGGTTTTTGGAGGTTTGAAGGTGGAAAATTGATGGGAATAGGGAAACAAAGGTTGGGTGAAGGTGTTTGAAGGGTCTAGCACTCTGTTGATGAAGATCAAGAATGAGAGAGATGGTTGGATTTGTTCAAAGGGTAAGAAAGCGACTTTGTGAACAATGCAGAAATTAGGGCAGTTTGGAAAAATGTGGCGAATGAGTGGGGGAGATCTTGAGAGATGAGCTGGTACAAGTTGTGCTATGGAGGGATGAAAAGCTAGAATGTTTCTTCAAGGAGCTGCACACCTACTTCTTAAAATTGAGCCAAGCAAGAACTGAAAAAACAAAGTTTGTCTAATTTGACCTAAAAACAGAGTACTGTTGAACAAAACTTCATGAATAGAAAATTATGTGACAAAGCCATGGTAAATGAACATGAAATGGTCTAAGCATGTGAATCCAAGCAAATATCAGCTTCTCCACCTCAAAACATCACACTCGCAATTGCATGAAAGGAAAAAACTGTGTTTTTGGTGGTAGCAGTAGTGCCTTGTCCTCAATTCATGATCCCAAGGAGGGAGAAAGGGGATCAAGACCTGTTGGTAGCCTTTTTGGATCTTTCTCCATTACTACAACAAACTATTTAAACAACTTGAAGCAAGAACAACTAATTTAACCATCAAAAGCAACCTATTTTACCAAAGAAAGATTTAACCTAAACAACAGAAATAAGCTTATGAATGCAAGAAAGGAACATATAAATACACAAAGGATGTGTTGGGCACTTGGGTTGGGCCCTAACCCAAGAGTTGCAGCCCTCTAGAAAATATCAGTTCTGATTCAAATCTCGATTCATCTTCATTGATCAAAAAATAATAGTTACATCACAAAATTGTCTGCAAAAAGAGCTCGAAAATGAGCTAAGTACAATGCTGCACAAAAGTGAAAAAATAGACTATGAAATGGCTAACCTACTGAGGCTTGAAGCCTTCTTATTTATACAAGTGGGGACTCCCAACAGTCCTCCTAAACTTAAGGAACTTGGCTGCCTAAATTGAAGATAACAACAACTTCTACTAGACTTGCTTGGTTACCCCTTTGGATCATCATTGTGGGCCTTTGAACTCCGAGCTACTGGTGGAGAACTCGAGGAAGGGGTCATTTAATGCAGGAGACAACCCTCCTATAATTCCTCAGCCCTGTTTCCTTGAGTTTCGCTGCTAATATGCTCATAAATGCTTGGTCCTTGTCCAAAAATGTCTAAAAATCTGCAATAAACACTCATTAGACTATGTGGCAAAGTGACTATCCCCATTCACTCTTTTGACATAAATGTATTCAAAAACATACACAAAACTATTGAGAATGGTGGATTAAATGAAAATAATAGGCAGAATGAGTCCATATAGTTACCCATTTCTTGGGCTTATCATCGATCTATGATCGAAAATTCCATGTTGTGCATGCTCCTTTGCATCCCATTATTGCCGTTGGTCCCTTTGCGAAATGGGGCATCGATTTTATGACATATAACACTCACTCAGCCAAGGGGCATGGCTACATTATTGTTGTTGTTGACTGCTTTACTAAGTGGGCTGAAGCGATGGCTACATTTAATAATACCAACTAAATGGTTGCATACTTTTTCTTCAACCACGTGATTGCTAGGTTCGGTTTTCTGCAAGCAATAGTAATGAAACATGGGAAGCACTTTTAGAATCATATGATGACCAAAAATTCTACCAAATTGGGACTTTCACTTGAAAATCCCTCTCCCTATTATCCTCAGGTTAACAAACAAGTTGAGGTAATTAACAAGGTTCTTAAGACTTCACTTCAACCTATGATAGGGGTTTGGAAATTGAACTAGCTTTTGCTTCTATTTTCTTCCTTGTGAGAATATCAAACCTTAGTTAGAAACATTACTGCATTCACACCTTTCTAGTTGGTGTATGTTCTGGGAGCGATCCTCCCCATCGAATGTGAAATTTCGTCATTGAAACTAGCTATTGAACTTCTTCCAACTACTTCTGTAGAGGAGGAGCATGTTTTACATCTAACTCGTATGGGTGAAACTTGACATGATGGCACGTTAGCCAATGAAGCCCATAAAAGATGCATAAAAGCGCAATATGACAAAAGTGTCAAACCTAGAATATTCTCGAAAGGAGATCTGGCTCTCTTATGTGACTAGGAGGACAACAAGTTCGGTCAAGGAATGTTATAGCCTATGTGGTTAGGCCCATACATTATCAAGTGATTCCTTGCAAAAGGGGCTTATAAGTTAGTATATCTCGATGGAGTTCCATTGGTGCAACCTAAAAATGGGTTGTACCTAAAAAAATACTATGCTTACTCCCATGCATGGTACACTATGTAAATCCTATTTGTAGGTGTGTTGAGTGTGTTTGCAATGTCTTTTTCAGAGTTTCCCATGGTTTATGTTGATTCTATTTAATTTTGGATTGCATATGTAAAAATCTCTTGAACTATGTATTGGTTATGCCGATGGTGCTAGCCATAGTACTTAGAACCTATCCTCTATTGCATGGCCTATCTTTGCTCGAAATGGAGAGCTAGTGAGTATGCAAGGGATTTTCATTGGTTGCTCGAATAACAACATTATTGTGTATAGCACAATGGTTGAGCTAGCTTCTCATGTTATTTCACATGGTATCCGTTGTATAGTCATCAGTCTTGACTCACAACTCGTTTTACTACAACTCACGAACATCTATTTAGTGAGAAATCCTGCCATTCTTCGCATGGTTTTGAGAGTGCGTCTTTTGGAAAGACATTTCAATTTCATATGATATGAAAATATTTTTATAGAATTTGAACACATTAGCAGATGCCCTAGCTAATTTTGTTTTAGATCGACATTTGCAATTAATGAAAATAACTTTCAATTCACATCACATCATATTGAAAGTAGAATAAGAACTAGGAAACACTGAAAACTATATATATATATATATCTATCTATCTATCTATCTATTAAGTTTATTTTTACAAAATGTGTGCCCTGAAACACATATGGCTACATCATCCATGTGAAAACTACATGAAAAACATCTAAGTAGACAAATCAATGGTGCTCATGATAAAATGACACAACACGATCTATATTGCACAATAATCAAACAATATAACTAAGCACTTCGATTTTGTGTCACTAAAGTCACAATGGAAGTTTATTGACCACAATCTCATCATTCCCATGTTCAATCCTTCCATGTGGCACTCCACCTCTGATATGATCTTTGATGCATCTAGATCTCATAGCGCATCCCATCCTACCATAATGACCTGTACTAGTCCCACTACCTCCTTCCATGGTTGTTGCTCTATGCGATAGAGGTATGTAGAACCCAATGGTTGAACATGTCCATGTTTTCATGAAAACATCAAATAGTTTAGTCTTGGGAACATAAAAAACACATAAAAATACAAAAACTTAAAAAACTTAAGGTTCGAAGTATCTTACCTAAAGCATCCCATTTCTCACCCTTAGGGAACTCGAGCTCGAGATAATCATAGAAATACATCTCTGCATAAGGATAATCATCAATGATGGTGAACTACCTATATAGAGACCCAAAGAAGGCTAGTGAAATGTTGATCATTGATGGGCATGCATGTCGGCTCATATGGTCTATACATCTCCTCATCCATGGGGTCCTTGGATCGACGGGATCAAGTAAAATCTATTGAGGTTGTAGTAGTGGAACCTGCTCTAGAGAAAAATAGTAAGATTGCACCAAAACCAAAGTTTTTAACTTCCCCTCCTTTTCTTTAGTAAGTTATTCCTTCAAATTGACCAAGACACCCTCACTCCAGTTAAATATTGTCGACTCTAAAAATTCTATCCCATGCTGCATGTGAGATTTTCTCGCTACATCTAGTGTTGAGCTACTTGCCAATATTGCAATAATGAACAAGATCATTCTCAGAGGTAATTCTCTGAAATGAAAATGGCAGAATTGAAATGGAAGCAAGAGATGACTAATCTACTTTGCGGAAATGAAATTGCAGAATTGAGATGAAAGTAGGAAATGTCTAATCTACTCTTGCTGAAATTGAAATTGCAGAATTGAAATGAAAGCAGGAAATGTCTACTCTACTCTTGTTGAAATTGAAATTGTAGAATTGAAATGAAAGCAAGAAATGTCTAATCTATGCTTGCTGAAATGAAATTGCAGAATTGAAATGCCTAATCTAATTTTGCAGAATTGAAATGAAACAACTACTCTACTTTTTCTAAAATAAACTACTTAGCAGAATGTTGCAGTAGAAAATAGAGGAAAAGAAGTAATCACAAAATACTCTAACGCTTCCTCGGCAATGGCGCCAAAAAGAGTGGTGAGCTCTAGTATTGCAGCAATAATGTTGCAACTCTTGGGGCTTACTTCTTTACTTTTATCAACCCGGTAGTTCGTAACAAACTTGGAAGTGACGGTGTTGTATGCACAAGTACTAGCTCTTACTGCAGGTTGTCACTTGATCAGCTGACACAAGTTCGCTAGGAGCTTAAGCCAACTTCTATGAGTTCTCAGAAGAGGCTTTTACTGTGATGGCAGAAGACTAATTCTACAGGGGCTATTCTACTTGCAGAAAGAGAGTGAAAACTGAAATGGAACACAAACCCTAACAAACCCTAATTGTGCAAGAAAAGAGATGGAAACTACTGAAATGGGTGCCATTGATTATTGAAAAGGTAAATTGCACTTATTCAAGCTACTGCTGAAGAGAAATGGAAAGAAATAATCTTTTTTCAATTTAGAGTATTTTTATGTGGATTTATTATGCTTGTGATTTGACTAATTGTGATTGTGTAGTGGTTTGGTGGCAAAGGAAAATGGAGTAGGATTTGGAAGATGATGAGGAAGGAGTGGAGAGGTACTAAGAAGTCCCTAGTACCCTTCTGGATATTTCCATTGCAATCAGACTGTTAGCGCTTGAAATTTCACCTCAGGCTGAGAAAGGTAAACTCCAAGGCAACATCAAACCACTTAGCCTCGTAGCTAGCCCTACGAGGCAGGAGAGGGCTCTCTCCGATCTATCTCGATAAAGATCTTCAATGGGTGAGATAGCCAATGTGGAAACACTGATTTTAGGCTAGTAAACTGATAAAAAGGTTTGATTTAGGGATTTTTAGGGTTTTGGTGGAAAATTGGGGAAAGGCAAATTTGGGTGTAGGGATTGGACACAGTTTTCGCAGGGGGTTCTTTGGGGCAAGGTAGGGGACTGTATTGATGCCTTTGATAAATGTGGATGGATGAGAATGACTGGTGAGAAGCTAAGGAGAGCAAGCAAGCACCTTGAATTCTCCTTAAACAGCTGAAAACATTGATATTAAACAAACTTAAAGGCAGAGCATAGCA
>APFE030609952.1:113397-156865 GCA_000404065.3 Pinus taeda
AGAGTGAGAGCAAACCCTAGACCTAATGCCTAGTGACCAAATTTTGCTTGAAAACTCACTGAAATGACAAAATTTGACCTTGACACTTCAAAATCACTTTGTAAGAGCATATTTGATCACTGGAGGAAGGCTAGAAAGACTGACACTAACACAGACTTCGAAAAATCACTCGCATGAACTTCTACAGGAGGCTGCAGGGGATCTATAAGAGATTTGACAAGAAGATCTACAGGAGGAGGCTGAAAGTGGTTTTTGGAGGTTTGAAGGTGGAAAATTTATGGGAACAGGGAAACAAAGGTTGGGTGAAGGTGTTTGAAGGGTCTAGGACTTTGTTGATGAAGATCAAGAATGAGAGAGATGGTTGGATTTGTTCAAAGGGTAAGAAAGCGACTTTGTGAACAATGCAGAAATTAGGGCGGTTTGGCAAAATGTGGCGATTCAGTGGGGCAGATCTTGAGAGATGAGCTGGTACAAGTTGTGCTATGGAGGGATGAAAAGCTAGAATGTTTTTTCAAGGAGATGCACATCTACTTCTTAAAACTGAGCCAAGCAAGAACTGAAAAACAAAGTTTGTCTAATTTGACCTAAAAACAAAGTACTGCTGAAAAAAACTTCATGAACAAAAAATTATGTGACAATGATCCAGACTTAAACAGGAACGCAATAAAATACAGAGATAACCATATACACAAAGATGCAGCGGAAATAATACTTCATTTCATTAATGGAAAATACTGAAATATGCTTACAACCGGAAATAGAAATAACTCAGCTAGGGCGATGGTAGCTTATCTCTGAGAAGAGATGTGTGGCTACATGCCTCTGAACTGTGTTACAATGAGGCTCGAAGGCCTATTTATTGTTGAGAAACAATGGAAAAACCCTTCACATTCCAAAACCTAACCCTGGAAGATGAAATGCCAAATTGTGGGCCCCGTTTTTGGGTAAGTTGGTACATCAACTTCCCGGGGTCGCGAATTGGTCGTCTTATCTCTGTTTGACATGCATGATAGCCCGTTGGAAAGATCTCTTCGAGGACTACGACGGAAGTTTAGGACCCGAAAAACTGCTAAAAATAGTAAACTGTGCTATAATTAAGGAAACTGAAAGAACTGAAAGAAGCACTAGAGGGGATCCACGTGGAATTAGCGGGTGGCCACCAATATCCACTTGGATCAGACAAAGCCATGGTAAATGAACATGAAATGGTCTAAGCATGTGAATCCAAGCAAATATCAGCTTGTCCAACTCAAAACATCACACTCGCAATTGCATGAAAGGCAAAAAAACTATGTTTTTGGTGGCAGCAGTAGTGCCTTGTCCTCAATTCATGATCCCAAGGAAGGAGAAAGGGGATCAAGACATGCTGGTAGAATTTTTGGATCTTTCTCTGTTACTACAGCAAACTATTTAAACAACTTGAAGCAAGAACAACTAATTTAACCATCAAAAGCAATCTATTTTACCAAAGAAGGATTTAACGTAAACAACATAAATGAGCTTATGAATGCAAGAAAGGAACATATAAATACACAAAGGAGGTGTTGGGCACTTGGGTTGGGCCCTAACCCAAGAGCTACAACCCTCTAGAAAAGATCAGTTCTGGTTCAAATCTCGATTCATCTTCATTGATCAAAAAATAATAGTTACATCACAAAGCTGTCTGCAAAAAGAGCTAAAAAATGAGCTAAGTACAAGGCTGCACAAAAGTGCGAAAATAGACTATGAAATGGCTAACCTACTGAGGCTTGAAGCCTTCTTATTTATACAAGTGGGGACTCCCAACAGTCCTCCTAAACTTAAGGAACTCGACTGCCTAAACTAAAGATAACAACAACTTCTACTAGACTTGCTCGGCTGCCCCTTTGGATCATCATTGTGGGCCTTTGAACTCCCAGCTGCTGGTGGAGAACTCGAGGAAGGGGTCATTTAATGTAGGAGACACCCCTCCTATAAGTCCTCAGCCCTATTTCATCGAGTTTGGCTGCTAATATGCTCATAATTGCCTGGTCCTTGTCCAAAAATGTCCAAAAATCTGCAATAAACACTCATTAGACTATGTGGCAAAGTGACTATCTCCATTCATTCTTTTGACATAAATGTATTCAAAAATATACACAAAACTATTGAGAATGGTGGATTAAATGAAAATAATAGGCAGAATGAGCCGATATAGTTACCCATTTCTTGGGCTCATCATCGATCTATGATCGAAACTTTCGTGTTGTGCATGCTCCTTTGCATCCCATTATTGCCGTTGGTCCCTTTGCGAAATGGGGCATCGATTTTATGACATGTAACACTCACTCAGCCAGTGGGAATGGCTACATTATTGTTGTTGTTGACTACTTTACTAAGTGGGCCGAAGCGATGGCTACATTTAATAATACCAAAAAAATGGTTGTATACTTTTTCTTCAACCACGTGATTGCTAGGTTTGGTTTTCTGCAAGCAATAGTAATGAATCATGGGAAGCACTTTTAGAATCATATGATAACCAAAAATGCTACCAAATTGGGACTTTCACTTGAAAATCCCACTCCCTATTATCCTCAGGTTAACAAAAAAGTTGAGGTAATTAACAAGGTTCTTAAGACTTCACTTCAACCTATGATAGGGGTCTGGAAATCGATCTAGCTTTTGCCTCTATTTTCTTCCTTGTGAGAATATCGAACCTTAGTTAGACACATTACTGAATTCACACCTTTCTAGTTGGTGTATGGTTTGGAAGCGATCCTCCCCATCGAATGTGAAATTTCGTCATTGAAACTAGCTATTGAACTTCTTCCAACTACTTCTGTAGAGGAGGAGCATGTTTTACATCTAACTTGTATGGGTGAAACTTGACATGATGGCACGTTAGCCAATGAATCCCATAAAAGATGTATAAAAGCACAATATGACAAAAGTGTCAAACCTAGAATATTCTTGAAAGGAGATCTGGCTCTCTTATGTGACTAAGAGGCCAACATGTTCGGTCAAGGAATGTTATAGCCTATGTGGTTAGGCCCATACATTATCAAGCGATTCCTTGCAAAAGGGGCTTATAAGTTAGTATATCTCGATGGAGTTCCATTGGTGCAACCTAAAAATGAGTTGTACCTAAAAACAATACTATGCTTACTCCCATGCATGGTACACTATGTAAATCCTATTTGTAGGTGTGTTGAGTGTGTTTGCAATGTCTTTTCAGAGTTTCCCATGGTTTACGTTGATTCTATTTAATTTTGGATTACATATGTAAACCTCCCTTGAACTATGTATTGGTTATGCCGATGGTGCTAGCCATAGTACTTAGAACCTATCCTCTATTGCATGGGCTATCTTTTCTCGAAATGGAGAGCTAGTGAGTATGCAAGGGATTTTCATTGGTCGCTCAACTAACAACATTGTTGTGTATAGCACAATGGTTGAGATACCTTCTCATGTTATTTCACATGGTATCCGTTGTATAGTCATTAGTCTTGACTCTCAACTCGTTTTACTACAACTCACAAACATCTATTTAGTGAGAAATCCTGCCATTCTTCGCATGGTTTTGAGAGTGCGTCTTTTAGAAAGACATTTCAATTTCATATGATATGAATATATTTATAGAATCTGAACACATTAGCAGATGCCATAGCTAGTTTTGTTTTAGATCGACATTTGCAAATAATGAAAATAACTTTCAATTCACATCACATCATATTGAAAGTAGAATAAGAACTAGGAAACACTGAAAACTATATATATATATATATCTATCTATCTATCTATCTATTAAGTTTATTTTTACAAAATGTGTGCCCTGAAACACATATGGCTACATCATCCATGTGAAAACTACATGAAAAACATCTAAGTAGACAAATCAATGGTGCTCATGATAAAATGACACAACACGATCTATATTGCACAATAATCAAACAATATAACTAGGCACTTCGATTGTGTGTCACTAAAGTCGCAATTGAAGTTTATTGACCACAGTCTCATCAATCCCATGTTAAATCCTTCCATGTGGTGCTCCACCTCTGATATGATCTCTGATACATCTAGATCTCGTAGCGCATCCCATCCTACAGCAATGACCTGTACTAGTCCCACTACCTCCTTCCGTGGTTGTTGCTCTATGCGACAGAGGTATGTAGAACCCAATGGTCGAACATGTCCAATGTTTGCATGAAAACATCAAATAGTTTAGTCTTGGGAACATAAAAAACACATAAAAATACAAAAATGTAAAAAACTTAAGGTTCGAAATATCTTACCTAAAGCATCCCATTTCTCACCCTTAGGGAACTTGAGCTCGAGATAATCATAGAAATCCATCTCTGCATAAGGATAATCATCAATGATGGTGAACTACCTATATAGAGACCCAAAGAAGGCTAGTGAAATGTTGATCATTGATGGGCATGCATGTCGGCTCATATGGTCTATACATCTCCTCATCCATGGGGTCCTTGGATCGATGGGATCAAGTAAAATCTATTGAGGTTGTAGTAGTGGAACCTGCTCTAGAGAAAAATAGTAAGATTGCACCAAAACCAAAGTTTTTAACTTCCCCTCCTTTTCTTTAGTAAGTTATTCCTTCAAATTGACCAAGACACCCTCACTCTAGTTAAATATTGTCGACTCTAAAAATTCTATCCCATGTTGCATGTAAGATTTTCTCACTACATCTAGTGTTGAGCTACCTGCCAATATTGCAATAATGAACAAGATCATTCTCAGAGGTAATTGGGTTACATCCTTTATGCTGATATTCCCATCCCTAGTAAGAAGGGCTCAAGGCCTGCAATAGGTAGTGATATAGTTTTTCACCATCCCACCACCACTTCTTCCAGCTAGAAGAGAGATGGGGGCACCTTGTTGGGTGTGAGTTATATTCTTTCCACGACTAGTCCCACGTGCAAGGGCGTCACGGGGGTGCGACAATTCCCCTTTTTTGTTGTGTCGAGCATAGAAAAGGGGCGGAAGTCCCCCCTGTCAGGGGTTTTGAGGGGGTGGTAGCCCCTCTCTATGGGGTCTGGGGAAATGTCTCGAGGAAATTTTTTTTGAGCCTATATTGGGTGGGAAAACCTACCTATGGCTTTTTGCATGGTTTTCACACATGGTTTTGGGCATGATGGTATTCTACCCATGGTATTTTGTAGATCTAGTCAAGAGAATTACATTTATGTTCTAATCTAGGGTTAATGGATTTGGGATTAGGGATGCTTTGACATGTATATAAATGTATTGTAACATTGAAAGGAATATAATGAAAAATCAATCTGTTAGTCCCAATTTTTGGATCCAAGGGAAAATATCTGTGTATGTAAGTTTTATGTTTTATGCTCTCGCCATTGTTTATTTTCTGTTTTTAGAATTCGTATGCCAATAATTTTTGTATGGGGTTAAAACCTTCACACCTTGGTTTGACAATCTTGTTAGATGCCTACCTATATCTCAAGTATATTCTCCCTAAACTTGAATGTCCCATGAAAAGACAAGGTATTTTAACAACAACATTTTTTTACTCATACCAAGAAGCCAAAATAATTTCAATAACCCACAATTTTTAAATGACTGGATGGTAGCAGGGTCGTTTGCTGCATTTGAATATTGCTCCTCATGTTCTCTTTCTCACCAAATGAATGCCATTTTGTGCTAATGGGTACCTGAAACATCAACAAGTGATCCGTTGGACTCTTTCCCGTGTAAAAAACTTGACAAGATTTGAGCCAAAACTTAGAAACAAATTAGGAAAATGCACCCAACACACCCCAACAATGTTTATCAGAGCGTTTCACCTCTGCTTGTAGTGTTTCCTTACCTAGGTGCAACACAATTTTCGACAGGGGGGGGGGGGGGGTGTGTGTTGGTCCAAGGGAATTTTTTATAAACCCTGGGGGCCTCAAAACCTTAAAATTTTTGCATGAATTCACAAAAATGAGCCATAGAAAGATAGAGAAAGGTATCAGTTCCTCCCTGGAAGTGAAGACACTTGAAATGGTTCCCTTGATTGGCCACAATCAACTACAGAAGATCAAGGGAAAAAGGGCTCCAAATACTCACCATTGAAGGTAAAATGTGAAATTGTAAAAATGTCAAGTCAATTTGAATATTTATGGTCATTTTTCTCATTATTTTGTTCATTTGTAGTGTTTTTACCTAGACATGCTTCATTTTTACTATGAAAGAGGTATGTTTAATCCTCCTTGTGGTGTTTTGAGATTGTTTTGAGCACAACTATTAGTAGGTTTTCATTATGTTTGATTGAGTATGTTACTTTGACCATAGATTACACTTTTATCTCTTTTTTGGGCTCTTGAAACCTATGAAAAAGGAACTCCCCTAGATTCCCATTTCAACTATTTTTAGACTCCCAAAATATGAAAATATTGCTGAGCACTTGTCTTCTCGAACTTGTAAAATTAAATGAAAAGGCATCTACTCAATATAAGTTTAACCTTTTTTGGACTAAGATAAACTAGCTACGAAAAAGGAATACCTTCATCGAACATGGGTAAGAGGTTCTCTTGGGTATTTTTTTCTACCTTTTCGAACTTAAGGGACTACTTACAAAAATGGACATCTAGAGTTTTCTTTTTCGCCTCTTTTTCAAACTCTCTAAACATGAAAACAATTTCAAGTTTTACCTTCATTGGACTCGTTACATCAAATAGTGATGGACTTGTCAAACATGATGAGGCTGAACCACTCCTTCTCAAGGTTCGTTAAATATACTTGGAGGTATTCATCTGAAGGATGAACTTATATCAAGCATATGTTATTCTCCTCAAGCTTGTTAAAAAATAAAGAGGTACTGAACAATATGGTTGGGGAAATTGGGAAAATAAGGGATTCCATTTTGCTAATGGTAGTGATTCGCTCTTGAACATGAAACTCTTCCACTTCATCTCTGTGGCTTTTGGACTGGGTAATATTCTTGTCTTTTGGTCATCATACCATTTTTAGAGCCTCCATTTCAGTTTTGGTTCAATGTTTCTAGCTCCATTTAGTGTCGTCAGTGTCTTCAAGAGAAGTCATTTAATTCATCTCTGCTACAATACTCTTCAGCCTTCATTTCATGTATGCCTTTCCTGATCCATTTCCATGTCAATACTATTCTGATAATTTTGTTTCAATCATGATCCCTGTTTCATGTCATTGATGGGGGATACATGAAGGCCCTCCTGTGATGGGTCACTTCCTGTCGACATCTGCGCATCATCTAAGAATTGTACTTAGAAACACACCTTTGGTACCTTGGTGCTTGCATACATTAATGGCAAGTTTCCTCACTCTTGGAGACAATTTTACATCAATGGCCTTCGATTGAAATATTTTGTGTGGTGTTCGATATCAACTCATTTATTCACACCATACGGATTGTACTATAGTACCTTGAGAGCCATTAACATCATTAGTGGTTTCTCTCATGTCTGTTAACGAATTACATGATTGTCCAGTAACCAAATGGTGTTTGCCATGTTCAACTCCATCTCATTGATTCACATGGTTGGACTCATACATTGGTTGGCTGTGTGAATGAGATAGAAGACCCCAAATCTGGTTTCATCCATTCGAGCTGCGATTTCAGGAGTTACACAAAGATAAAAATGTATGATGGCCATTATCATATAAACAATCATCCAGTCATGGGTCCACAAGTTACATCTGTTGATGCATGCTTTGATCATTGTACATGTTATATTAGCTTATGAGTTCAGTATGGGTATGCCTCTCACAGAAAACAAAGATGTCATGTTGTAAATGTATTGTAATAGATGAAGCTTGCCAATTGTCCTTGATCCTAACTTGTCACAAGGTAAAGAACTTCAGTCATCAGTCATCACTTCTAACTTTGCGCTTTAGGGGATCAATCAACATCCTATTCCCCCTTGTCACCATCTTGCACAAATCCCTAAGCATGTTCCCTTCATCCCCCACAATTTCAGCCTTAAACTACATCATCTGAGCTAGTTTAAGAACCAAAGCTCCCTGTAAGCCTACTAGAGTGTGTTGACATATAGGTTGCTCCAATGTTGCTCGTGTTGGTCAGTAATAGGTTGCTCCCCTTTGCACCTATGTTGGTTCTACAAATCCAGGAGAATGATCAGGATTCCAAAAGCTTCCCCTTCTAAGAGTTTCCAGAATTTGTTACAACTACTTACCTTGGACAAAACATTCATATCTTATCCTTACCTACTTTCGAGTTTTCACCACTTATCCTTTGATCCTATCCCTCCATCAAAGGTGGATATCTTACCCTAGATTGGTAATTGGATAAGAACTCCCAACTTACCCTACTTCTCTATATATTAGCGGCCTTCTATGTGGTTGGGGGTTGGATTTTGGAGAGTGATTACTTATGCTGATGTAGTGAGTGGTCATCATTCCATGCATTTAGGGTGATTGAAGGTGTATATTGTGACAAGGAAAGGACAAGTCAACAACTTGAAGGAGATCTTCTACAAGATCAACTATTAATTATGGTTGTGATCTCCATCCATTTATAGTTTTGCAAAGAATTCATTATTTTCCTATATGTGATGTTGTTATTTCACTTATTTCAATACCATATTGATCTATTGAATGAAGTACTTAGATGATACTGCATAGATCCCATAGTTTTTTGGTTTTTGTTATTTGACTGTGCAGGTTCTAATTTTGGAAATTAGAGCTAGGATTGGAGCTTCTAAGATAAAGGAGGGGTGAAGTGTGTGAAGGATTCTAGGCAGGTTTCACTCCATCATCTAGTTACTTTAAGGAAAATCATTGTTTTCCTTGTCTCTCTGTTGTTCTAGGTTAGCCACTACCTTATGGGAGATACTTTTCATTAGGGGAGTTTTGAGGTCTAATATGGGCCTCCTAAGGAAATTATAAAATAATAATGAAAATAATAAAATAAGATTAGATTACATCATCAAATTTTAGAGGGAAAAAAGGAAAAAAAAAAATATTTTTTCAACTTGTATTTTTAACTTATCTCCCTATGGGTTTACTCAAAGATCGAGCAAAAACACTTGTTGGATGCAAAATTTGATTCCTCATCCAAGGAGTACCCATGTTACATACTTTCAATGCACCCTACCACATGAAAAATGAGAAATACATTAAAAACATGATTGTAATAATGTTTTTAAATGTATTTCTCATTTTTCATGTAGCAGGGTCCATCGAAAGTATGTAACATGGGTACTCCTTGGATAGGGAATTAAAATTTTCAAGTACTCTTTCCCAAATTTGAGAAAAACCTTATGGAGGTAAGTTGAAAATATGAGTTGAAAAAGTAGTTTTATTATTTTTTAATCTTTTTAATTTTTTACTCCAAAAATGGTGAATCATCCCCCATGGTTGACATCATCATCTTGAATCTTATTAGTTGTTATAAAGTTTATTTTGGTTGTACATTTTTATTAAGAAGCCCATTTTAGACCTCAAAATTCCCTTAATGGCCTGCAATCATAAATCTCATATAACACTAATAACTATTGCATAAGATTCTTTCTTTCAGTTCTCCCGATATTAATGAAATTTTCAAAACTCGTTGAGCTAGTTCTCTAAAAATACCAAATACAAAGTTAGAATGATGCTTTACAAAGTGATAATGTAAAATATTAGGTAATACAATGCAATAACTTTGGTTCACTACCAAGTGGTGAACTTACACATGCATAGTTTAAATGCATCAACATAAAAAATACAATAAATTAAACATTAGGGTGTGTTTATCGATGTGCGAAGTTGTTTAAATACCAAATACAAAGTTAGAATGATGCTTTACAAGGTGATAATGTAAATATTAGGTAATACAATGCAATAAATTTTATTCACTACCAACTGGTGAACTTACACATGCATAGTTTAAATGCATCAACATAAAAAATACAATAAATTAAACATTAGGGTGTGTTTATCGATGTGCGAAGTTGTTTAAATACCAAATACAAAGTTAGAATGATGCTTTACAAGGTGATAATGTAAATATTAGGTAATACAATGCAATAAATTTTATTCACTACCAACTGGTGAACTTACACATGCATAGTTTAAATGCATCAAAATAAAAAATATAATAAATTAAACATTAGGGTGTGTTTATCGATTTGCGAAGTTGTTTAAATGTCCTTGTGAAACTCACAGGTTTCAACCGTGGATAGGATGGTTTTGATGACCTATAATCTAACATGGTTTCTACATCACTTCAAAAATAAAATCAATGAAGAAATGAATGGAACTTTAAGAAATCACCAAGGTAAGGTTTTCGGGCTACAACCAGTTCACGTTACCCCAACAATAAAATCTCGGATGAAATAAGGGGCTCTTCTAACGAAGTCATTGGGGAAATTGTTTCAGGGTGATGTGCTAATGTGGGCTATACATGCAATCATTTGGTTTATATTTTATATTTGTTAAGTTCTGGCCACGATGTTTATTAAATAAAACCAAACTTTAGAAAAATATGGAAAATGCTTGAGACTTAGTCATTATGATTTTTTGGGTGTTTTTTGAGTTATATTTTATTTATTTTAAAGGTGGGTGTTTTTAAAAATGAAAAGGGTCCCATTTTTTATTATGATTTTAATAAAAAAGGGGATGATTATTTTACCACAATAGAACCTTGAGTGCATAAATGTATCTTCCTTGCTTTTCTTCATTTCCTATCATTATAGAGGTTGAACATTTATCATTACTATTTTGTTTTTATCTTAGTCTAGATTTGTCATTAAATGGTTTTTGGTTGTAAGATTTCATCTATTATTTTGGTACTATCGTTAATGTTTTTTTTATATCTTTATTTTGTGGTTCCTTCCTCAAGTATGTTGTCTCAACTTCTAGATTCTTGGTTATTCTCTCTTTCTCTTCGTGTTGTCTCTTGAATGTTTCTATCATCACTCTCGCTTCTTCTAATTGTACTTTTAGATTTATGGTACTCTACTTGGTCTCTTTAGAGTTCCTGCTAGGACATTGTAAACATTCTTTTAGTTTCTTTACCTCTTCCTTAAGCATGATATTTTTCTTCCTCATTATTCTAATATCACTTAAGGCACTAATCATTTTTTCCTTAAGATCCATGTGAAATTTCTAGCTACACAGAAAATTAATTCTTCTATTGGAAGTAATGAATAACAATATGAACAAGACCATTCAAAAATTAAAAATTGTAGTGAAATATATGAGAAACCAATCACACAATTGACACAAATAATTTTGGACAAACATCCCCGTAAAAACACTAAGTGGGGGAATCGATCTTCATTTTAAGGGTTTTATTATTATCTTTAACTAATATATTATTGAGAAATTACATAAACTACTTCAATGAAAATGTGACAAATTGACCTTCACCAATTTTGAAGAAATCAAACTAGGAAAACCCCACAACTTCCATTCTACAAATTGTACTACCTCTTCGGAAATTCAAAAAAACTGTTGGGAAAGGGTCTAGTGGGGTCAATTTTGTTATCTTTGTAAAGTCTCCACATTTAGAGGAAGCGGAGCACAAAGGTTGTAGGAGTTAAAGGGGATTTAGGAAGGTCAAAGCCCCTTAGCTTGTTAGAAGTTAAGATTTTTTGTTACCTACCCATGGTTCGCGAACCATGGTATTGTAAAGAAATATGCTATAAAAATGAGTCATAGCGAGTCATAGGAAGTAGTTAAGAATTGAAGATCTATGTATGGGAAAGTAACCTAAGTCATAAGAGTCTATTTTCTGTACTTAGGCAAAGGTGAAGGATCCTACAGCTATGTGTGTGGAGACCTTGGTAAGTCCGTAGCTGAGTGCGTAGGCCCTGCTGTATGTGTCAGGAAGAAAGAGTCTGTAACAGAAGGATTGAACATAATAAAGACTATTTTAGAGAAATACCTGTGTATCTGTGCCTTTATGATTACTTATGAATTTTCTGTATATTTTCTCTATTTTCTGCAATTATATTAAGAAACACCTAATTGATTTGGGAAAATAGTAGATATGTTTATTTACGTGATGTTATGAATGTTTAAAGTAGTCAGCAAAAAGTTAGGTTTTGTTTCTGTGAGTTACTGCAATTTTCACATTTCAAGGGTTAGGGTTCCCGAAGGTTGGAATAGAGCCCTATGAATCACACAAACCCATCACACAGACCTCTGGATGTAGAAACCTGGTTCTGTCATCCCCCAATAATGTCTTGGGTGAGACTGCAGCCTGCGCTACACAGGTTGTTGCCGAAAGGGCCAACAATGTAGGGTTTTGTTGGTTGGCACAACTAACTCTGAACCTAGGTCTGGACCCCCTCAAGAAAACAAATGGTTCCATTGTCGGGACTGGGATATATCTAAGGAATGTGTGATGTCGAATAAATGGTTTCCAACTAAGGAGATGGAGAAGTGGACAGATCGGAAGCTGCATGAATTTTCAGCCCAGGAAAATAGAAATCCACAACTATCAAAGGAAGAGTGGTTGAGTAGATACTTAGACATGGATGACAATGAAATTTCTTCAACTCTTTTTTGTGTGAATTACACGAATGGTTATCTAAATTGGTGGACAATCAAGGTACATGTAAGCTAGATGATCCTATCGTGTGGACTCCAAAAATGGTGAAGCCTCTGGAAGCTTCACAAAACAATATCATGAGGGTTGTTAATTACTGGATCGATAGTATTCTAGGAGGATTCATTACTGAGTTCACGATCAATACATCTCTTAGCTATAGCGAAGCTGAACTCTAGTTTTTCAAGGGACCTAGAGGTAAGTATCTGAAGTCCTTGAAGACTTGGATTAAAATGTTATTGTGTGAAAAATGGGTTACGCCATTAAATTAATGTTTGGGACTATGAAGTGGAAAACCATTGAGGAGTCCAGATTTAGGTGCTGAATACAGTCCTCCATTGGGAGCATCTGATAGTGATGAAGAAAGTAGTATTTTGAAAGCACTGCGAGGTGCACTGCAGTTTGTAAGTCAGAGTATCATAGGAATACCGCATCCACTCCACCTCCACCTCTGCCTCACACACCTACACCTCCTCTACTACCTCCAACTCCATTGTTTAACATGGTGAACATAATAAAGATGCTCGTATTTAAGGGTTTGGGGACTGAATACCATGAAAAATTTTGTTTTGTAGTAGATGTTGTATGGAAGTCACAACAGATCATAGACAATGACCTAAAGAAGGTACAACTAGTTACAACACTACAAGATAGAGTGATGAGCTAGTATATCAAGTGTTTTTTGACTCATCCAATTGCGACTTTGAAGGAAACACATGAAGTGCTAAACAACGAATTTAATTAGCCTAAGTCGCAAGCCCATTCAGTAATAAAGGTCAAGGAGATCCAATAGAAAGTGAATGAGTCTGCATGGGACTTTGATCAGAGGTTGAAGTGTCTACTCCAATAGGCTAATATGCAGATCACGCATGATCAACATAGGGATTGGTATATTTCTTCACTATTACATCATATCATATTATCGCCATCACAACAAAAAATTAGGATGCAAGCTGAGGCATTAGAGATTGCTATGAGGTTGCAAGTCTCGCCCATTCAAGATTCAAATATGGGGGTGCAATAGATTCAGTTGCAGTTGGCTAGCTTTCATATGGAATTGCAGAGCCTCAAAAAGGGAAAGGAAGTCCAGAATGAGGTTCAGGCAAAAGTTTGGTGCTTGAAGTGTAAAGGCCATGGTCACGATAAGGATCATTTCCTGATATATCAAAATTATCTCATTAGGGGAGGTCCTGTCCCCCTGAAGCCAGAAAATACCACGGGACCGAGCACATGAATAGTACCATGGTGTGTTATTTTTTAGGTTACAGGGTAGCATGTGACAGATAGTTGTCATCTACTACAAAAGTTTGTACAGAATCCCCTTGTTTTGAATTTTTTGCAAATTTGTAGGTCATGATGAGTGCCATTGTCAAAGTTATGAATTAATAATGTACATAACCCCTACATATAGAATGTAGAAAAAGGCTCATCCTCAACAATATCAAGGTGCAACTTTAGCACGTGGAGGATTCTAAGGACGAGGGAGGAGGAGGAGGAGGAGATGGAAGGGGTCATGGCTATATCATTGGTTACAATTGTGGAGAACTAGGTCACTTTGCATGAGATTATCAGAATCCAACACACCCTTCTTATCAATATTGTCAACAGTTTGACCATGTCATAGAAGATTTCCTAGTACTTATTGTGAAGATGCAAGAAAAGAAAAACCAGACTCAATATCCTATGTAGAACATTCAGATGATGAGATCAGAGCCTTGTGAAGATGGGCCCAGTGTCAATATTTTTACGTGAAGCAGTATAGCTACTGTAAAGGATATGGGGAAACGACCAGAAGTAGATGAAGGGGGGCCGCAAGTCTGCTGATAAATAAGTTGGTTTCAATTTAGGTAGAGAAAAGGAGACTTTTATGGAGGAAAAGAAGAGCTTCTTGAGAGCTTCTACATTAGGAACCCAGGGTACACACATGGAGAAGTCTAAAGGAATTAATTTTGTGTAAGAGACAAACCCCTCATTGTTAGCACCATTTTTAAAAATTTGCATGAAGCTCTAAAGTGACAATGAGGCGGTAGAAGGGTTGTAGGAACTGATAGATAACTATACTAAAAAGAATAAATCCCTGTCTGAACAAAACTTAGTAAACAAGATGGGAAAAAGTAAGAAGAGAATGAGTCGTGAGATGATGCTAATTGCATAAAAAAGAGAATTCAGGATGGACTAGGTAATCCTCGATTTGGGGTCTGATGTGAATGTTCTACCAGAAAAAACCTAGGAGAGAATGGGGAAGACTGCACTACAATGGTCCCTGATCTAGCTAAAAATGGTGAATCAGAAAAAGATTATTCCTCTGGGGCGCTTACACGTGGTGATAGTGGATATTGAAGGGGAGCATGCCATAACTGATTTTGAAGTGATTGAAATAATGGATGATAGTAACCCATACCTAGCCTTGCTTGGCACTAATTGGGAATTTTATATTGACACGGTCATCAACCCTCAAAAAGTGTAGCATGACATTCAAAAATAAGGAACTAAGGGTTATTTTTCCATTGGAACCAATTGAGGGAGTGCGATATACTGAACCGGTCTGAGATTATGAGGAAGAGGACAAAATTAATCAAATTTACGAGCTCACTGTGTGGGATGAGGACTGGATTAACCCTACTATGGATGGAAGGATGGGTTAGGAAAGGGAAAACTCCTACAATTCAGACTTTGATGAGGAGCTCAAGCATTGGCAAAACCAATTGCATGAAGCATCATCTCTACGCGGTAATAGGATTACCAAGTCGCTTTGATGTATATCTATTGAGGTACACAACTTATCATATTATGATGGTTTAGAGGATGTCAATTTATTTTTGGTATGCTAATACCCGCATTATGGAGAAATATATAGGGAAGGATCATCCGCACGAGCATCTAGCTCGATGGAAGAAAGCACGGGGAGAAGAACCAAAGGCATAATGGGTTCATATATTCTGCCACACTATGGATACAATCCCAATGACCTAGTATCTAGAAACAGAGCTGCAACATGGGACTGCAACATGGGATGTTTTGTAGGAAAGTTTCCTACTAAATTTCAATTTTAAGGATGGGTTTGAGTGTATTGATGAGGTACTGTAGGATATCAAAGCTGCAATATTCAAAATGCCTGAAGAATCAGTTGAGTGGGTACAACTAGATTAGAGTACACAACTACACCATGTGCTCGAATGGTATAATGTGACCACTCAGGATGCTGAAGAAGATATTAGGAAAATCCATATTCCTGAGTATGAAGGACAATGTGAAGTCAAGGGGCCTAAGGCAAAAGTCCCTAATATTTGAGAACCCTTAAAGACCAAGTAGGTGAATATTGGATTGGAAGCACAACTGAAGTTCACGAACATAGGTGACTATTGGGACGAAGACACAGTAAACAAAGTCGTGAAGTTATCGTGAGAGTATCAGGACTTGTTTCCCACCAAGCTCTCTGATCTAAAAGGGATACTAGGGGACCTGGGTGTCATGAAATTCACTTTGAGCCATATGCGAAGCCATTGGAGTAGCGCCCCTACCAATTAAATCCTAAGTGTAAGGAAAAAGTGTGTGCTGAATTGGATAAAATGATTACAAAGACAAAGGGAGCGATTTATATATGTGTAGACTTAATGAATTTAAATGGCACTTGTGTCCACGATCTATTCCCTATGCCATTCATGGATGAGGTACTGGGAAATGTTGGAGGGTAGGAAGCCTATTCATTCACGTATGGGTTCTCAGGGTGACACCAGATCAAGATCATGCTAGAGGATCGAAGTAAAACCAGCTTTTCAACTAAATGGGGTTGTTTTCAGTATACAGTGATGCCTTTCGGGCTTAAGAATTCTCCTGCAGTCTTCTCTAGGGTGGTAATCATGACCTTTAAACAATCTATCCACAAATTTTTGGAGGTTTACTTTAATGACTGGACAATGTTCGAGCTAGTAAAGTGACATGTTGTTAGTTTGTGCCTCATGTTGGATACTTGTCAGAAGTATCAGATAGCCCTTAATTTGAAGAAATTCATATTATGCGTACCTTATGGGATACTCTTGGGCCATGTTGTTTGCAGGTAGAGATTGGTGGTAGAACCTACCAAAATTGTCGTAATCATCAATTTGGAGGCCCCAAAGAATGTTTAACAATTGCGCGTGACGTTGGGACATACAGAATATTATAGGAAGTTCATTAAAGTGTATGTGCAAATCACAACACTTATGGAAAAATGACTGAAGAAGGATGTGAATTTTTGCTAGGATGAGGATTTCGAGAAGAGTTTTGATGTCTTAAAGGAAAAATTGGTCACCGCCCCCATTCTAGTGTTCCCTTACTGGAAGAAGGAGTTCCACATTTATGTAGATGCTTCCTGCATAGCACTAGGAGTTTTGTTGACCCAACTAGGCGAAGGTTATATTTACCATACAATATCATTTGCAAGTAGAAAGTTTTCAAAGGAAGAAAATAATTATTCAACCACAGAGCATGAAGGGTTAGTAATGATGTATGAGATGCAAAAAATTAGGGACTATCTATTGGGTACACACTTTAAGATGTATATAGACCATTCTGCTCTGAAATACTTGGTCAACAAGCTTATGTTATGGGGAGGGGATTAATAGATGGTTACTTCTCTTCCAAGGATATGAATTTGAAGTAATTGTGAAGCTAGGATGCCTAGTTGTTGGATGATGTAGGAGCATCCTCCTTAAGAAAATCATTGTATATTTGGTTGACTTAGGGGATTTGATGTTTGATAATGAATTTGGTTTCTTAATAGGAAATTTTGTATATTTTTAATAATGTGAGTGAGAAATATATGTGTGAGGTTTTAAATGTAAATATTCTCAATTATGTGAGAATATGAGAGATGTAAGACCTTTGAAGATCTCATAAAAATTTTGGAGATTAGGAGATCCTAGAATAGGAAATTAGCTGAGTTAAAAGTGGATTGAGAGATTTGGTATAATTTGCTCATAAAGGTAGAATTTATATATAGAATTGTTGTTGAGATCCTTAAGGGATCATTAAGTGATTTTAGGAACTAATTGAGAGATTTAAGTTGAGAGATCTATGGAGAAGAACTAGGAACCAAAATGATCCATAACTATGTAATTATTCCTATAATTTTACGTGAGGGGGCATGTAGAGAAGAGGTGAGCATGGAATATGGAAAAAAAAGGTCAGGGTTGTGTGCCCGCTGGAAATCAGGCCAAATATTGTATATATTTGAAATGGGTTAATGAAATGCAATTTTATGTGCTTGAAACTTTGAATATCTCTATCAATGCAAAGTAAATATTTCTGTTCCTATATAGAGGATGAAGGGTGTTGTTATGGCTAGATATTTCTGTGTGGATCTTAGAGTTACAAAGCCACAATTAAAGTGAAGGAAGTGTTATTTTTTTATAGAATCGAAGCATGTGAGCCATCCTTTCATTGAGCCTACATAGGAAACATTATAACAATTCCTTGTTTGGATGCATTTTATATTCAGATCAATTCAGGAGCAAACCATTGGATCATTGTAGTTCTGGAGCTGTTGCAGATTTTGACAATAAAAAATTTTGAATGCGTGGATGTGGAAAGCATTAACCGTTGAAGGTATATGGTGGAGAAACTCTAAAAAAAAGACTGAACCAATCTATGAGTCGTTGTTATGTGGGAAGACCAGTAGCATTAAGCTCCTATTTAGAAGATCGTTGAACAGCTTGGAGGTCGGCCATCTATAGCCACAACATTGATTTATTCAGTAGCTATGTTGAGGAGCTACTTTGCAAGATAGAAGGGTCGCACTAACTTATAGAAGTGTCATGCGGGTTCAAGGTTTTTTTTTACCTACTTTTAGGATTCCATTTTGAATTCTGGAAACTAGGTCAAGTAGCCCCACGTGTATACTTCCCAATGAGTAATCAAACTTGACAAAATACCCAGGAGAAGGCCTCCACAACTTGAGTTTTCCATCCTCACTCAAACGCACTACGCTTGGTCAATTTTTTTTTGAGATATAAGTTAGAGAAATAGGGGGTCGACATATTTGTGTATTCTCTTAATCATGCTCACGTATTCCATTTATCGAAAAACTCTGAAAACAAATCGTTCCTTGTTTATGTATAACTAATATGAGCACAATTTTAATCAGAGATTGAGGGATAGGAAGGGCTGAAGTTTATTTGTTAAGACTTGTAGTGTATTCTGAGTGTTTTAACGCTATTGATTGTGAAGTATAGGCCTATTAGGTGATAATTTTGGTATCATAATAAGTAAAATCTCTTTGGTGAAAACTAGAATAGAGTTATGATCTTAAAGTTGTATATGAAGATACAATTATGATTGCAGAAAGAGGAGATCAGTAAAGACTGATAGAACAAAGTAGGAAAACAAAGCTAGTGTTCTTTGTGTGAATTTGTTAAAGATATTACACAGGAAGAAAGGATCAGATTTTAAATCTGATAGGTAGCAGGCACACAAAGATAAAGTGTGGGAGAATATTGGGAAGTAATTGATACTCTTAAGGAGAATTTATAGAGGAGTTTATTCTTAACAGTTAAGTTTGTTCACTCATGGAAGAATTACTACATAGCGAATTTTTGCAGGGGAAATTCATATCTGTAGAATCTGAATCAAAGAGAAGGTGAACCATTCAAATATTGAAGAAGGGAGAGACAAGATCATGAAAAGATCTTGCAGGTATATTTTTGTGATAAATCTAGTTTTAAGGATGTGTTTTCATGTTAAAGGTAGTAGACTGAAGGTTGATAGAAAAAGAAAAGCAAGAGTAGCTTTCAAATGAATAACCAATTATGTTCTTGAAGGCATAATAAGTGGATGCTCTAAAGGAAAGTGGTGAAGAACCTAAATGTTCCAGCCGAAGGTTGGACAAAGAGGACAAGAGTGTTCTCAAGAAAAGTGGATGTAAGTTGCAGAAGAAAAGAGAAGTGAGAGAGCTGCTTAGAAGATGGTTCCAAGATAGAGAACCAAAAGATATCAAGAGGTCAAGTGCAGAGAGAAAGCTTGCATTGTTGGATGGCAAGTGTGAAGGCTTGCTAAAAAAGGGATTGAATGTAGTCCACAAGTGAACAGATGGAGTTCACAAAGGAGGAGAAGGTGACTATTGATAGTCATTGCAAAGGTTCAGGGAGAACCCACAGAGAGAAGAAGGAAAATTCCAAGGCAATTGGCATGAGAAGGAGTCAAGAAGGGATTGACAGAGAGAAAATTGAGATAAAATTTCGTCTTGATGGAGATGTTACAAAGGAATAAAGAAAACCATAGTTATGGTTGGATTATGAAAATAAAAGTCAAATGGCATAGATTGCATGTGAAGTGGGAGCACATATTGAATTCTCAACTGAAGGAAGAGTTACTCAGAGTAAATGAGTATAGGGAGGAAGCTTTGGCATCTGAACCAGAACATGGCCCATTTCTTTTTGAAAGTAGTGAAAATACATAGGAGAAATCTACAGAGGATCTTCTAAATCATATGAAGGATTCATAACAGCAAGAATACCTGGTGGTTGAAGCATTGAGTGAGACTACAAGGTCTTATGTTTTTAAAACTGACACTTTGTGTATGATTGCAGGTATTGTAGGAGATATGCAGACTTTTAAAGATGTTTTCAGGATGGATGAAGATCTTGAAGTAAAATATTATGAAGAAAACCTCTTAGATGAGGAAGGCTTTGAATGTTTGTAGCAAAAGGAGTTTATTGATGAGTTACTTAATGGGAGAAGACAATCATATGAAGCTGTTATGAAGATGGAAGATCAGGACCTTATTCTGATGAAGAATGAAGGAACATTGTCTCAGATAGGTAAGCCAATGAATTTGACTAATGTTATTGATGAAGAAAAATTATGAGAGAATGCTAATGCAGAATACGGGGTAGATGGAAGATCAGGACCTTATTCTGATGAAGAATGAAGGAACATTGTCTCAGATAGGTAAGCCAATGAATTTGACTAATGTTATTGATGAAGAAAAATTGTGAGAGAATGCTAATGAAGAATACGGGGTATGATAGCTCTTGAAGAGGGCTTAAAAAAAGTTAGTAATGCAAAATGTGGTAGGGCAAAATTGTCTTAGGACAAAAACAATATAGTTATAGGACTAAATGACGAGGAAGGACAACTACTAAAATATGTTAAGAAATAAGAACCTATTGAAGATTATAAACAACACCATGATGAAGTACTTGTGAGGTGTTGAAGAGAAATTGATTTGTTGGAGTATTTGTTGAAAAACAATAGTATGAGAGTGCGACTGTAGTAAAAAATGAGGGAGTGTCTCAAGCTTTGATTTGGGTAGAGATATGTGTTAGTTGCCAAGTTTCTGATGTACTGGCTAATAGAGAAGAAGAGGTGGATGAGTATGCAGTCAAAAAGATCACAAACAATTTACTTCTTGAAAGTAAATTTGAAGATAAGAAGCAGCAAATGGAAATTGCATAGGAAGATGTTTTCGAAGACATTAAGGATGTATGGATGGCAAAAAAATCTAAAAAGAGAAGCCAACAGATTAAAAATGAATGTGAAAAATTGTAGAAAATAAAGGATTTCAGGCAAGTTGGTGTGACAAAACGATTCCATGAGAAAGTAGAAATTAATGAATGTGCAAAATTGTAGCAAATAAAGGATTTCAGTCAAGTTGGTGAGACAAAACGATTCCATGAGAAAGTAGAAATTAATGAATGTGCAAAATTGTAGCAAATAAAGGATTTCAGGCAAGTTGGTGAGACAAAACGATTCCATGAGAAAGTAGAAATTAATTCTGTGATTGAAGAACTGTGGATATTGATGATGAGATAGTCCAGATAGAGACCACTGATAGTAGAAGGGATGATCAATCAGAATTTGAAACTGATTGAAGAAATGAACCAGAAGATATAAGACATGCAACAACAACAAAGGTGCAGAGCATTTGGACAATTACAAATTCAGGTTTGGGATCCTGGAGGTAGCAAGTCATTAGGACTTGTAGCTATCACATTACTACAGAAAAGTGACAGACCTCATAGACAAGAGTCTATGATTTTTTTTTTCTAGTGTGGAGTCTGATGCAGGAGCATCATGCCTAAGAAAATCATTGTATATTTGGTTGACTTAGGGGATCTGATGTTTGATAATGAATTTGATTTCTTAATAGGAAATTTTGTATATTTTTAACAATTTGAGTGAGAAATATGTGTGTGAGGTTTTAAATGTAAATATTCTCAATTATGTGAGAATATGAGAGATGTTATACTTGTGAAGATCTCATAACAATATTGGATATTAGGAGATCCTAGAATAGGAAATTAGTTGAGTTAAAAGTGGATTGAGAGATTTGGTATAATCTGCTCATAAAGGCAGAATTTAGATATAGAACTGTTGTTGAGATCCTCAAGGGATCATTAAGAGATTTTAGGAACTGATTGAGAGATTTAGGCTGAGAGATTTATGGAGAAGAAATAGGAACCATAATGATACATAACTATGTAATTATTCTTGTAACTTTAAGCAAGGGGGAATGTAGAGAAGAGGTGAGTATGGAATATGGAAAAAAAGGCCAAGGTTGCATGCCCATGTTGGAAATTAGGCCAAGTATTGTATATATTTGAAACTGGTTAATGAAATGCATTTTTATGTGCGTTGGAACTTTGAATATCTCTATCAATGCGAAGTAAATATTTCTATTCCTATATAGAGGACGAATGGTGTTGTCATGGCTGGATATTTCTGTGTGGATATCAAAGTTATAGAGCCACAATTAAAGTGAAGGAAATGTTATTTATTTATAAGATCGAATCTTGTGAGCCATCATTTCATTGAGCCTACATAGGAAACATTATAGCAGTTCCCTGTTTGGATGAATTTTATATTTAGATCAGTTTAGGCCACTAGATAGTTGTAGTTTTGGTGTTGTAGAGTTTGAAAATAACAAATTTTGAATGCATGGATGTGGAAAGCATTGACTATTGATATGGTGGAGAAACTTGAAAAAAAAAGACTCGACCAATATATGAGTCGTTTTTATGTGGGGAAGACTAGCAGTGTTAAGCTCCTATTTAGAAGATCATTGAACAACTTGGAGGTTGGTTAACTATAGCCACAACATTGACTGATTCACTAGCTATGTTGAGGAGCTACTTTGCAATACTATTGCGTTGAAAATCCCTCCATTAAGTTTCTGTAACAAAAAAAAACATCAGTCATAGAAGGGTCACGTCTGAGACAGAAAGGTCGCACTGTGGGTTGCGTTTGAGACAAAAGGGTCGCACTAGATTGGAGAAGTGTCGTGCTAGTTCAGGGTTCTTTTTTTATACCAAATTTTAGGAGTCCATTTTGAATTCTCGAAACTAGGTCAAGTAGCCCCACGTGTTTACTTCCAAATGATCCGTCAAACTTGACAAAATACCCAAGAAAAGGCTTCCAAAACTTTATTTTTCCATCCTCACTCACAAACGTTGCGTTTGGTCAAAAAGATTTTGAGATAGAAGTTTGAGAAATAGAGGGTCAACATACTCACGTTTTCTCTTAATCACGCTCAGGTATACCATATATCGCAATGCTCTAAAACCCAATCCTTCCTTGTTTATGTATAATTGATATGATCATAATTTTAATCAGAGAGTGGGGATAGGAAGGGTTGAAGTCTCTTTGTTAAGACTTGTAGTGTAGCCTAAGTGTTTTAAGGCTACCGATTGTGAAGTATAGACCTAGTAGGTCATCACTGGACTAGATCATCTCTCGCGGACTGAGAATGGTGACGAGCCTATGAATCTGGTGGAAGGGCTGCTTGATGCGTAGCTCTTTCCTATTCGCATCGCAGATGATCATTTCACATACATAATCCAATTCTTATCTATAGGTACAACTCCTAAAGGGTATTTGATGCAACAAAAGAAGCAATTGGTGGTTCGAGCTGCATATTTCTTCGTTTTTTCTCGACACTTATGCAAAATGGGCTCTGATGAAATATTGCATGGGTATGTTCCAGAGTACGAATGACAAATTATCCTTGCTAAAGTGCATGGAGGAGTAGCAGGAGGACATTATGCAGGAAAAGAAACTATGCAGAAAATCTTACACATAGGAATTTGGTGGCTGATTGTGCATAAGGACTCCAAGACCTATTACAGTGCATGCAATGTCTATCAGAGGATGGGGAGACCGTCACAAAGAGATGAATTTCCTCTGAATCCACAAGTGTCATTATAGGTGTTTGATAAGTGGGCAATAGACTTTGTGGGACCAATACAACTACTTGGGAAGAAGACAGGGGCCAGATACATCATTACAACAACTGAATATTTAACCAGGTGGGTTGAGGCATAGCCTATAAAATATGTAGCATAGCTACATCCAAAAGTTTATTTTTGAATTTATATTTTCTTGGTTTCGCTGCCCTAAGATTTTAATGAATGATAGGGGCTCACACTTCTTGAATGAAACAACTGTTGCATTGCTTGAGTAATTCCATATATATCATCAGAAGAGTATGCCTTATCACCCTCAAGAGAATGGCACAGTGGAAGCCTTCAACAAAATTCTGGAAAGCGCTTTGATAAAGATTTGCAATGTGAAGATAAATGGATAGGATGTGCACATATCGACGATCCTCTCGGCGTACAAAACTACTTGAAAAATGTTGACAGGGAAAATGCCATTCATATTGGTATATGGGAAAGAGGTTATAATGCTAATGGAATACATCATGACAAGTTTACAGATTGCAACAGTTACACACATGGATGATCGTGATACCACGGAGGAATGAATTGTGAAACTAGTTGAGTTGGAGGAGGATCGCTTCTTGGTGGGATTTCTTTAGGAGGTGGAGAAGGAATGCAAAAAGGCATGGCATGATTTCCATATCAAATAGAGCACCTTCAAGAATGAGGATTTAATGTTTCTATATGTCAGCAAGTTCACAAAGTTTCCAAGGAAATTCCAAATGCATTGGCTGGGGCCATATGTTGTTAAGGAAATTACAGATGGAGGTGTAGTTCAACTCCTGAAGTAGAATGGGGAACTGCTTTTGGGGAAGGTCAATGGGAGTCATTTAAATTTGTACATGGGTGATCCTGCCTTTGTGTAATGACTATATGGATGCGGGATAGTCTTAATACTCTAGGAAACTCCAAGGAAGTACGGGACTATAAACTACACTGCCAAAAAGTTAGAAAGGTGAAGTGAATGGTTGTGCGACAGGTTGCAGGAAGGCATAGAGGTGAGCTACGATGAAGGAGATGGGTTAGGAGGATGGGTCCCACATAGCTTGTCCAAAAAGTGACCAATGGAATCACTATAGCTAATAGGATGGCAATTTTTCTTTTGAAGTGAGTGGGGGAAAAGCATTTATGGAGCATATATTTGGAAATCTACCGCCAAAAGTGCATTAATGACTAGGAATTGGAGGGAACGGTTGGATTTGAATTCAAATTGATCTATAAATATGGCATGCCCCTCCACATTTGAACACTTTTCTTCTTGAGAGTTTTTGTTAAGATTTTTCACCTTAGTTTGTGTGAATAAAAGTTTTGTATGTTTGATAAGGATTGGGAGAGAATTCTTTCACAATCGGAATTCGCAAAACTACATGATTAGCAGCGTGAGATAATATTCCAGAGAATGAACACAACAAAACCTGAGATATAGCCGACCCAACCCATTTCCAGAAGATTACCTAATATGGGAGATAAGAAGCAGAAGAAGCCTCATCAAGAACCAGTGCAGAAATCACTGTGCAAGATTTCAACAGAGATCCATTGGAAAGGAAAGATGGATAGGTCCAAATAGTCAACAGAGCCCTTGGACCTAGATGAGGAACAAAGGAATAAAGTAGATTGATGTATAGGAGTTTGAGCCAATAACTTAGTTACTGCCATATATCCTACCTAGAAAATCCACGGTAAAGTGCCAAAATACCCAAATTCCATGAAGTTTATGGTCTCCATGCCTTCGTTGCCATAGACTGTGGTACTTGAGGGAAATTTGCTTACCTGTATACCAAACTTGAAAATGGAGGATTGGGACCTGGGGGACCACGAGAGATTTCCATAGTTGTGTCGGGCAAGTACCTAACAAAGGTTTACTATGAAGAGTCAGATGTCATGCAGCTTGAACCAATGAAATGGGTTGCTGGCTTGGGGGCCACAAGCCTCCTAAACATGTTATGGGTGCTGCACTTGAGTTGCACCACTATTAATACAATCTATGTGTGCAAAGTATTGACACTAGTACATGATGGGTGCCTCTAGTTGGGAGAACCCATCCTGATCACTAACATGTTGATCCATAGAATAACATTGCTACCATACCAAGGAGTGGACCCTATGGAGGAATTTGTAGGAAAATCATAGGAGAAGATAAAGAAGTTGCGTAGGTATTCCATTCATTTAATCTTAGATGTCACAGTGCAATTTACTGCACAATTCTTGGCTCGTAAGATCATGAGGAAATGCCCCACAGATGAAGTGCCAATACTATTTGTCTCTTTGGCTATGCAGTGTGCCAAAGGAGTCTAATATAACTGGGCTCAATATTTATGTCATGAATTTTTGGAGGACTGTAGAGAAGCCTAGGATGAGGGCAAGGCATTCCACTATGCCTAGTTTTTGTTATTGATCACGTTGGTGGCCTAGAGGATGTCCTAAGAAAGCCAATTCCCTCAGCAGGACTCAGACCTGCTTGAGGCCGTGAAGTTCACTTCGGTATTAGCTACCAAAGGCCCTGCATGAGTGATGGAGACGAAGATATTTTGGGTCTTGTTTGAGTTAGAACTAAGGATGGTGATCAATTAGTGGACAAGTTTATCACCAAGTTTGCACGAGAAATACGTCACTCTCGTAGATTTCAAGGCAGATTTCCACAATCTACACATCTACGCAAAGAAATATTCCGAGGGCATCTAGTACAAGTTGCCATATCTAGTCGTTGAGGATGATATTTTAGGGGTTGTCAATAAATGGCCAAGTGACTGGATCACCCCATCTGATGCTGACATAGGTACCATTAAGGCTGCTGAAGGTGCAAGAGCATAGACCATCGCGTAGACCACAACCACCACGATAGCAAATAAGGAAGCACAGAAGGCTTCCGCTAAAGAAAATGTTATGGATAGAGAAAAGGACACGTAATAGAAATAATTTTCTTCAAAGGAGAAAGAAGAGGCTATTGAGGAAAAAGAAGCAACGAAGTAAAAGACTACGTCCCAGGACACCATTAACCTCGATGAGTTAGACACGAGTGTAAAAACGTGGAAGGAGAGACAAAGGAGGAAGAAGAAGGGGGCGCATGCTTAGAGTCCCCTTTCATTGTCAAGAAGAGAAAGAAAAGGACTTCCACAGGGCCACACAAGAAGAAAAAGTTAGACAAATTGGTGGGTGCAACGCCTTTGGTCCTCATGGAGGGGGACCTAGATGAAATTGGGGATGTGGTCGTGTTGCAACGATGAACCTTTGGGGCCACTTTGAAGAACAATAGCAAAAAACACTAGGTAAGGTACAACACAACCTGCAGGAGTTGTAGGTCCAAACAGGTCTCCTTTAAGTGAGCATGGGACAAGAGAGCATGAAGCAAGAGAGCCTGAAACAAGCGAGTTAGTTAGCATTGGAAGAAGAATTCACCCTCGATCTCCACACAGTACAACTACCTGAGGGGTCCCTACATGTTGACTCAATAGAAGGCATGGAGAACCTACTACACATGAAGGATGTGAGTTTAAATTTGGCCGCACTTCCCATTCAGAATCTGCATGAGCTACACCAAGCGGTGTCAGATGAGCTCAGAATTTGGGATTAACGCGATCATTAATGAGGTAAAAACCAATAATCAACAAATATTTGAGGAAAAGGCACAGGCCCTCAAGGAAAAGGAAGAGGTAATGGTGCAAAGTCAGCAACTAGAAGCAGCTATTCCACAGGCCTATAGTGAGCTTCCCGAGCTCTAGATTTTGGTCGAAGCGGCTTCTGTAGAAAATATTCGGGAGATAGTTGCTATAGTTAAGGAGTCACAGGCATAAATCAAAAAATTCAGGTTTGAGCTATAGTTGCAAATCTCAAAGCTACAACTTAAGCTACAACCCACTACCCCTCCAAAAGTTCGAGAGCAGCATGAAGCTACTATTAAATAAAGATATGACCACCTTGGAATCTGTAGTCAAGGGCTACACTCAATTGTTCAAACAGGCCATGGAATTATGGACCTCGTTGCAGGAGGATTCAACTTTGCAGAAGATCGAAGTAGACATTAGAGATAAGGAAATATAGTTCGATGAAATTAGGTCGACAACGCTAACCTTAGCACCAATGCAAAGGTTCACCAGATTACAGGAAGGCAATCTCATCCATAGTGAAATTGATGAGCCGCATCACAAGGCAAAAAATCATATCTTCAAGGACACAACCTTGGGTGGATGAGGCCAGTTAGTTTACCCTGTCAGTGTAGAGAAAATTGGAGGGGATGCAATAGACACAAAGGACCATGGGTCTTGTAGTTGAAGGTCTAAACACTGAAAAATTGGTTGAGGAAGTGTGTCAAGCTACTGCGTAGGGAACAACGAACCTATAGGTTTTGAAGATCAAGTTTAGTGAGCTGCAGGTGAAGATCGACGCACCACCAATTATTATCTTTGTAAAGTATCCACATTTTTAGGAAGCAGAGCACGAAGTTTGTAGGAGTCAAAGAGGATTTAGGAAGGTAAAAGCCCCTTTGTTTGTTAGAATTTAAGATGTTTTGTGACACACCCATGGTTCGCGAACCATGGTATTGTAAAGAAATATGCTATAAAAAGGAGTCATAGCGAGTCATAGGAAATAGATCATAATTGAAGATCTATGTATGGGAAAGTAACCTAAGTCTGAAGGGTATGTTTTCTGTACTTAGGCGAAGGGGAAGGCTCCTACAGCTGTGTCTACAGAGACCTTGATAAGTTTGAAACTGAGTCCATGGGCCACCGTAGCTGTGTGTGTAGGGAAGAAAGAGTTTGTAAGAAAAGAATTGAACATAATAAATAATTTTTTGGAGAAATACCTATACATATATGCTTTTATGATTACTTATTCATTTTCCATGTATTCACTCTATTTTCTGCAATTATCTTAAGAAACACTTAATTGATGCACGAAAGTGGTAGATATGTTTATTTACATGATGTTTTGAATGTTTAAATTAATAAGAGTTAGGTTTTGTTTATGTAAGTTACTATAATTTCCACATTTGAAGGGTTAGGGTTCTCAAAGGTCGAAATGGAGCCCTAGGAATCACATAAATCCATCACACAAACCTCTGGATGCAGAAATCTGGTTCTATCATCCCACAATGCTACCTCAAGTGAGATTACAGCTTGTGCTATGCAGGTTGTTACCTAAAGGGTTGGTTGTGTAGGGTTTTGATGGTTGGCACAACTAACTTTGAACCTGGGTCCAAACCCCCTCAAGCCAACAACAACATCCCCAACAATTTTCACTGCTTATTGGCTAATTTGCACAACATCCCAACAAACTCATGCTATCTTTGGGACACTTGCGTTGCCCCCATGTATTTATTATGGAAACTTGTACTACCTTTAACAAATCACACTAGCTAATCTGACAATTCACACTACCTATGGGAAATTCACACTATCTCCAAAAAATATCTCAACCCTCTCTACTGATAACAATCTAGCTAGAAAAATTCCCTCTGAAACTTAGAAGCTTTAAGTATTCTTGAATGAAGAGTAAATCCTAAAAAACATTTCGCAATCATTGTTGTTGAAACCCTCTTGTTGTCTTAATAAAATCTCACTCATCTTGAATGATCTCCAATTTTCTCGTCGACCTCCGTTTATAATATCTCATTCACAAATAAACGACCATGATTAGAAGTTCACTTAATCTAATGAACGACTAATATCATCTTAGTAACTTTCCACATGATTCTATAGGTAAATTGATATTATCCTAACTAATGTCAATTAATTATCCACTTTACCTACATTTAAAATTAGGAAATATTTAAAAAATTGCGTGTTAACATAATTAAGATATTTTCCCATTGAAGATGAAACTTAGGAAAAATTACATGGGCTTGGAGATAATTAAATCCTCTATGTTCCCAACATCACTGACACCTCTTAAGGCTATAAGACCTATCTGACCTACAATATTTCACACTCCCTCTTAGTGAGGAATGTGTTCTCCACAAAACCCAACTTATCAAGGCCTTTGTTAAAATCTCTACCACGTGTTGATTTGTAGGCACATAATGTAGTTGAACTGATCCACATTGTACATAGTCCTTGATAAAATGGTATCTGATTTTCGTGTGTTTCGATTAATCATGAAATATTTTATTCCCATTTAGGTTGATGCAAATCTAATTATCAAAGTGGATATTGTTCGAATCCATCCTCTAACCAAATAGTTCCACTAGCAGATTCTAAAGCCATATGGCCTCACATGTATCCATGCTTGATGCAATATACTCTACTTCTATAGACCTTAACATGATTGAATTATTCTTCTTTTTGTACCAAGAGACAACCCCTGGTCCAGTGCTAAAACAACACCCCAAGGTGCTTTTCCAATCCACTACATTACCTGCCCAGTCTGCATGAGTAAATCCAACCAACCTAACACCATCACCCTAAGTATATCTCAACCCATACACAAATATACCTCTTAGATATCAGAACACATGCTTCACTATTGTCCAATGCATTTTATTTGGTTCCACCATGAATTGACTAAAATCATTGACTTCAAAGAAAATATCCAACCTTGTGTTGACTAGATACATGAGAGATCCAATAAGTTATCTATATAAGGTGGGGTCCACTTCTTCCTTCTTCAATGCATCGATATTCCTCCATTGGTTAACTAAGGAATATTTCCCCATTTGTTTGCAACACCTCGAGTCCTAGAAAATAGTGCATCAACCCCAAGTCCTTCATCTAAAATTATTTTGTTAAGTCCCTCCCATTCTTCTATGAGCCTTGGTGACCCTATCAAAAATATATCATCCACATACAAAACAAGCATCAGTGGTTCACATTGAACCATAATATAGTATAGATTTGAATTTGCCTCACTCTTCATGAATCAAATCTCCTACAAGTAGTTATGAATACAACCATACATGCTCTAGGAGATTTATTTAGTTCGTATCATGCTCTCTTTAGACTGCATACATGGGTTTCCTCCCATGTGTCTCAAAACCCTTTAGATGCTCGATGTACACCTCCTCTTCTATGACTCCATTTAGGAATTCCATGTTGACATTCATCTGATGAATTGTCAATTCCATTTGTGTTTCAAGTGATATTACTACCCTAATGGAAATATACCTAGCCATGGGATAAAACCTCTCATAATTTATTCCCTCTTTCTGAGAGAAATCCTTGTCGATGGAACTTTCCTAGAACTTTTCTACACTACCATATATAACGCGCTTAATATTATAGATCAATTAGGAACCAATGTCTTCCATATCTAATGGTATGGGAAACACCTCCTAAACATTATTAAGCATGATGGAGTTTTATTCCTCCACCATCGCATCATGCCACACCTAATTCTATGCAATCTCATAATATCTAGAATGCTCACTATCAGTAATCTCACTCATCAATTCCTTGTGCCTGGAATATCTCTTTGGTGGTCTCCTATCCCCGACGATTGATCTAGGATCTCCCACAAACTATTTTATATCTATTAGCATTTGAAACACCACATGATTCCTTCTCCCACTTATAGTAGGTGTAGCTTCAATCTCCTCATCTTGATACTACTCCACATGTTGTGAACTCCCCTCAACACCTATACCTGTGCTTGCACTAGTCACTATACTAATACTTATGCCCCAAGCCTGAGATTGTTGCTCAATCCTTTGAGCTTATGTTTGTTGAATTTGATCAACTTCTGGAAACTTGTGAGATCTCCTAAAGGATTTCTCCTCCTATAACTTTATGTCCCATCTCATGATGATATTCCTTATCCCTAGAATATTGATCTTGTATGTTTGGACATTTTTTTGTAACCAACGTACTACCCCTTCTTTGCAGCCAAATCTATCTTCCTGAGCTTCTCATATGGAATGTGACAATATGTGATACTACCAAAAATATTGAAATGTATGAATTTTGGTTTCTTCCATGTAAATTCCTCCTCAGATGTCATATTTGTCATCACCTTGTGCAAGACCCTACTCTAAATGTAAATAGTTGTGCTACATGCTTTTACCCACATATATTTAGGCATGTCCTAATCATATAACATGGCACTTGTTGCTCCAACTATTGTTCTATTATTTCACTATATAACCTCATTCTTGTATGGGTTGTATGGAATTTTTTGGTATCTCTTGATTCCCTCCTTTATGAAGAAGATTTCTCGATTTACTCATCCCCATTATTTGTATGAAAAAACTTAATCTTCTTGTATGTTAAGTTCTCCACAAGAAACTTAAACTCTTGGAAGCAACTGAAGATATCATATTGTTTCTTCGAGAAGTAAATCAAGGTCTCCCTAGAGAACTCATCAATAAATGTCACAAAGGACTCATAATCCCCGAGAGACTTAGTGGATAATGGATCAAAAATATCAGAATGTACCAAATCTAGCATTCCCTTAGCTCTATTTCCACTCCTTGTAAATGTTGCCTTTGTGAAATTACCAAGTACACACCCTTTGCATACATCATCATGTTTTGTACTCACCTCTAGAATACCTTTCATGATCTCTCTTAGCAACTTATGTGCTCCATGATGGATATGACCCATCCTTCTATGCCATATATATCCCATATCTCTGTTACTATTGTTGCTAACAAGTGCCTTTGGAGAATCCAATTGCAAAATGTACAACTTGTTGCTTTCACCCCAATATCCTTTACTGGCCTCCAATCATGGTGATTCGAATATATCCTATGTGCATAAAATTATACATCATACTTCTTATGCTAAAGAGTAGAAACATAAATTAGGTTCATTCCCAAACTTGGCATGTACAACACATTTATAACATTTTTTTTTTTTTAATCCCTCTGAAATGTGACTATCACTCTCCTAAATGGACTACACTTGGACTTCATTTGTATCTAGAAGCCTATATCCTATTCTTTGTAGATAGAGAAATACTCTTTAGCTCTCATCATGTGACATGACAACCCACTATCAATATACCAAGCTCTTGTGGTGGTTGAGCTAGATAGGAAAGCTATAAGTGTGAACTCGTATTCTAGTCTTGAAGGAAGTTCATCAAAGTTTGTTGAAGTTGTGCGTTGCTTCTTATTATCACTGTTCTTTCTATTTTGACATTGAACGAGATAGTGTCCATGTTGACCACATCCAAAAAACTTGATGTCACTGAAGTATTTATTTTTCTTCTCTCAATTGGAGTTAGACCCTTTGCTTGAGTCTTTCTTGGGTTTTTCCTCCCCCCAAGAGTAACATTTTTGTCATCCTCATGGTCCTGGATTTTACTATTGCTTCCATTGACAAGGCTCAACCTAAGCTCTTACTAAGTGAAATTGATCCATAAACAATCCCAATCAGGCATTTTTTTGTCATCCATTAGTGAATTGGAAAAAGAAGTCCCACTACTTTGAGAACCCATTTAGATAAATTATTGTGATTTCATCATCATCAAATGGTTCTCTAAAAACAACTAGCTCATCCTTCACTGATCAAATCTTGGTGAGATAGTCGACTACACCTTCTCCTTTATTTTGTCTATTGTTTCTTAGCTTCTCTCTAAGAATCAATTTCCTATTTACAATAGCATTCCAGAACAACTTTAGGATGGCATCCCATATCTTCTTGTACATATCCAATTATGAAATATGGGGAATGATGTGATCCTTATTCCCATATTGGATTATACACCATGATTTGGCATCCGCCTTGTGGTGGGTTGCTAACATCACAGGATCTGTTGGCATGGAAATTTTTTTCGTAGCATGATCCTTCAGTGTATGCTCCTAGAAAAATAATAAAATTATGGATTTCTAGATACTAAATTTCAATGCACCATAAGGTTTTCATGATCTCTCAATATAGTTAAATAAATTTATGAAACTCTCTAATAATAAACTCTTATAAATATACAAAGATATGTCTATGTGAAAACTATTGGTTTCTCTTTTAAGCCCTTGCACTTAGATAATGAATAGCCTGTTGTAGCTTCTACAACACCACCCATAATTTTGGCCTAACAACAATTTTTGGGTCCCGCCTCACTTTTTCAAGGTCTTAAGTGTTATGCTTATGATTTATATTAGTCAAATTCTCCAGTGAGATAGATGTCATAAAATCCTATTAATGCTCATTCTTACATATTGCTTATATCCTTGTATTAGGGTTTGATTATCATCCACTTTAATCAAGATCATCCCATACATTTGCAAACCTTATGTTTTCATGGGATGAATTCTAAATGATTAACAGGTGCCTTGTATTGATGGTCATAATCCACCTTGGTCCTCATGCGTTCAGTTGCATCTCACTTTTTTAAGCCTTATATTATCATGATTGCATGCCATATTACTATAGTTAGTCATGCGTGTCGATGCTAAATCGATGAAGGATTGTCACTTGCACATGTTAGATTGGTCCTTATAACCTGCATTGGCATAAGTGACATAAAATTATCTCACTAAATCTATTATATATTTAAAAAGTAAAGTTGATGTAAACTCATTCTACTCCCTATGATCTTACCAATTCATTTTTGTTATGATATGTAGAGAACTATTTCATGCTATGTCTTTTAACAATGTTCTTGAAGGTATTTCAAGTCATGATGACCATTCAAAAACTGCATCAGAGGGGCCATTAAAAATTTATGGGAATTGTTTTCATGCATATGCGACACGTTGAAGGTGATGATGAGGGTTGGTCATAACCATGCATGCGTGGGTGTTACTTTCTAAGGAAATTGGTTTCCCATATCACTTGGGCTTGAGGCTAATGCACATGTATTTCCCATTGGAGCAATGTTTTCCATGACCCTGTGGCTCAAAAATAAAGCTTAATTTTATATTTATGTGGCATTTGCACAAATTTTGAAAGCCATCATGCCTGTAGTCATTTTCTTGCTGGGAGTTTCAGCAGAGTTTGAGGTACTTTGTTGCAAAATATTTATATTATGTCAGTGATAAACTTTTATTCCTTGTAGAATCGCATGGAGAAATAAATGTCAAATGGGTAGGGGCGGTTTATCAAATAGGTGGTGTTATTGAAGAAGCTTTGAGACTTAGCTTTATGAAGATTTTGGTTAAAAGATATGGTTTGGAGTTGAATCCAACAACTTTGATGTACTATGTGAGCCCCTACAATACATTATTCCTTTCTATTCCATTGATATTTTTAGAAAAGCCATGATGGACTCAACATTGAATTGGAAATTTGATCAAGTTATTATGTCATTAAATTCTCTCTGCACATTAGTTCTGAATTTTACAATATTTCTAGTTATCTCACACACTAGTGCTTTGACAAATCATGTAGCTAGTGTTGTAAAGGACTTTGTGGTTGTGTTACTTTCTACATTATTTGGCTATGGTATTGCTATAGCTAATGTAGAAACATATAATAATTACAAGATAAAACCTCTTTCTTCTAGTGAAAGCAAAACATAAGTTGTCATAGATAAACGCTTTTTTAGGTATGATGGGTGCCTTAACAATCGTCAAGACCATTCATTTGTTGAAAATTATTAGGAGATTTTTGAGGTCTAAAATGGGCCTCCTATGGAAACTATAAAATAATAGTGGAAATAATAAAGTAATATTAGATTACATCATCAAATTTTAGAGGGACTTTTTCAATTCGTATTTTCAACTTATCTCCCTATGGGTTTACTCAAATGTCAAGAGGAAACACTCGTTGGATGAAAAATTTGATTCCTCATCCAAGGAGTACCCATGTTGCATACTTTTTATGGACCATACTACATGAAAAATGAGAAATAAATGAAAGTAAATCCTTAGGGAGATAAGTTGAAAATACTAGTTGAAAAGTAGTTTTATTATTTTATTGCTTTTTATTTTTTTACTTTTTTACTCCAAAAATGGTGAATCATCCCCCATGGTTGACATCGTCATCTTGAATCCTATTGGTTCTTATAAAGTTTATTTTGGTTGTACATTTTTCTTAGGAGGCCCATTTTAGACCTCAAATTCCCCCAATGAGATACTCCGATGGACATATTGAAAGTGAAATAAGTCACTTGGAAAGATAAAGGATGGTGATGCTTCTGATTATTACTAACTACTCATGGTTATATGGAAAACATGGCTTGAAATTGGTGATCCTTTACCAAAAAATACGATTTGGCGAAAATTTATCCTATCCAAGCATTACAAAATGAAAGAGATATTACTATTGTTAACACTCTTTATGCCTCAGACATGGAATTTGTGGAATTAAATCTTTTTGTTGAATTACTTAAGAATATGTATACTAAGATGGGATTTCAAAGGCCAAGCAAGATCCAAACAATGATGCTTCCAATTATCCTATCCAACCTTATCTGAATTTGGCTACTTAGATTCACAATGGTTCCAGGAAAAATATTTGTTTTACTATTAATATATTGGGTCATATATATTTACACTGTAGGCACTATGTCTACCCAACAAGAGAATATTTAGTCAAAATTTGTATATGGGAAGCATATAGTTCCTGAAAAAGAGCTAACATTATTAATTCCGACCCCTCTAGGTCACAAATCACACCTTCAACTTGCAGTAGAGTTTTCAAAATACATTGTATGTGTAACTTGAACCCAATCTGGATCTATCACATGTGATAAGAAAATCATGCAAATACATGTCACCTCCCTCACATGTAATTATCATCTCTTGTCTTATTTTCTAGCCATGAAATCATTTCATGTACCATGGCCCTGCGCTCATATAAACCTTGAATTCCCATCCTCCTATGCCCTATAACTTCTATATCAATTGACCAAATGAAAGCCTATCCTTGTGTGAATTCCTTTCTAGGGGGCTACGTAATTTTTTTGGGGTGGATTGAACAGGTTTTGGGCTTAACTCATTCGACATGTTTTTGTTGTGGAGCCATACCAAATCCTTTCATTAGAAATATGAATATCATGTTGGTGTTTTGGTTCATATCTTGTAATCCTTTCTCCACAAATATTCATCACAGATATTTGATGATGTGTCCTGAACCTTATGAGCTCCTCGCAATCTAACTTTAATTAATCACAAATCAACATTTTCTTTGATAGTTAGACTCACTAAGATTGCAGAATGTGACTTACAAGGTATATATTTGATGGCAAGGTAACATGTTGTAAATTTTAAGCGGAAATGTATTTTTTATCTAAGTTTCTAGACACATACCCAATAAAAGCCAAAATTGGGACCTCCAAATGTGAATTGCACTAGTAGTGTAAGTTATGGTTAGACCATGTTTGCGACTTGTTAATTTTATCCATCCCTCTAGGTTGCAAGCACACCTCTAGACCACAGTGGTACTATGGTAAAAGAATGTGACCTACATTACCATGTTGTGACCTGCAATGGGATACCAACCTACAACTTGCCATTTAAATTAAAAAATTGTTCGACCTGTGATGTTATTTGAAATTGCAACATACCTAGAGGCTTCATATGATAATGTTTGTGTATTTATATATGATGAATCCAAGGTCATCTATTAGATATGAATCCCAACTTTATAAGTTGACATGCTCTAGAATTGCTAGAATGATCGACTACTCCATAAATCAGTTTGTAGGACAAAATAATGCATCTAGTAGAAAACATTATAGGAGTCATCTAGTGAGAAGAAGATTTTTGTTAATAAATTTGTGATAAATACTGTTGCATTGGCACCTTGGAAAGTCTCCTAATGTAAAAACCCAAGGTCAAATGGATGTATTCGATAGTGTCATCATCATTGTAGTATAAAGTGACAAGGTTTCATTTGTCCCAATTGCTAAAGATATAGAAATGATGAAGGGAAAAAATAAATGAAGTTTTGGCGGAAGATCAATAAGCAAATGAGACTTTATTTGATGAATTTTTTTAAAAAAGGAACAAATATTTTTGTATTTATATTAGAAAAAATAAAATTGGAGAGGGCCATCACCCTTACATATAAACTTAGATACATCATATGCATATTTGTCCAATTAAACTAAGAGTTTACTTTAGGGAAGAGATGGAGTACACTAGTTTACAAAAAAAAAATTGCAACTGTACATCTTATAAAAATTCCCCAATAGTCTTATACATTTATGAAAATTCATTAAAAACTACTAAAGGGTGAAAAACAAATCTTGCCACAAAAATCATATGAAGTTCATTGGAAACCAAGATACTATTGAGAGGGAGGGTGAATCAGTAGCGTAGGAATTTTACCAAATTAATTTTTATTTTTATTTTTTGTACACCATTAAATAATTCAACGATAAGTTAAATAACCATAAAATATATTAATGTCAACTATCACAATGGAACACACAAGAACAAGTAACTTTTAGAACTGCTCTTCAATTCATTCATAGAGCAAACTACACATTGTTGTTACAATTCTTTGGCTACAACCAACATGAAGCTACAAATCCCTAATTTATTAGCTACAACTAGATGGAGATACAACCCAATTTTTCTCCAAAATCCACTGGAAGGAGCACCAACCCCTAATTAACAAGCTACCACATAATTTAGACACTAATTATTACATCTTTCATCCATTTCCACATTAGGATCAATGATTTCCTTCTCTCCTTTCTAAACAAATAATTTATCTCAGTCACCACTCAAAAACACCTACAAAAATCTCAGATTACTGTGAACACCATACAAACACCTCGCTGCACTAGAAAATCTATCTCAAAAAAAAATTGTGTGCATTCTACTTGATAAAGCCTACTTATAAAGAATTTAGCTTGATATTTTTGACTTCTCTTTATTTTCTTTAATTGCTACATGATTCCTTATTTTTTCCTTTTTCCTATTCATCTAAGTCTTCTACACATGTTTTCCAAGTTATCTGACTTCAACATCCATTCTCTACAAGTTAAACTAAGTTTTTTCTGCTTTTCAATAAATCTGCCTTTTAGCTGAGCTTCTCCTATTTCTGTCTATAGTTAGCTTTGTCTTAACTTCCAAATTTATTTCCAAACAGACAGTTTCATTGAATTTTAGATTTTAGCAATTTTCACTTGGCTCCTTACTTACTTTTTCACCATTGAACCGATCTTTGCGACCACAGATTAATTCTTTCGCTGCTAAGCCATTTTGAACTCTACGTGGGCCAAATCCTTTGTTAACGAGTCAACAAGGTTGGTCATGTTTCTATGAGAAGTGATGAAGAGTTTTCACTCATTCAATCCAGGAGCCTTCGTGTCTCTTTATATACCATGCTCCCAGCTATTACTTGTGGCATAGGGCCTAGTGAGGGCGCTTAGCCCGTATCCCCCAAAATCCTAGCGCATTCATTTGTGTGCACCATAGTTCATATACCAGGGTCATACCTTTGGGTTGAGGTGTCCCTTGGGGACCACCCAACATTTCTTTGATTAGTTGTTGTTGTGCCATTCTGGCTTGGTGCATGCTTCCCGACGCTTTTCACGAATCTCATTTAGCAATTTTGTTAGGGTAAATCCTATAGGATGAGATGTCCTATGGGTCCTCATGATGTAGTTTTAATTCGTTGTCACTATGGTTAGTGCCAACTTGTCAACTTCCAATGTTTACCGACACCCACTTCCTAAAAACACCTCTCACATACCTCTTTAAATCTTTTGGTTTGTATCCACTGGGATGAGTTCATAATGGCATCACCCGTGTTACATGTCAGCCTATGATAGGTGATATGTGTCACACAGAAACAACCACTTTGGGTACTTTAAAATTCCAAAAATGACCGCCAAGTTTCCTACTCTAATTGAGCCACATCATGATGACATCATCAGCCCATGTTTTCTCCTATGATCCAATAATATGCTGCCACTTGTCCCTACTAGTGAGGATATAGAAAGGGTCCTCAAGGTCTTGTTTTGCATTGAATTCCTTCATTAAATTAAAAATCCACCATGTTCAATGACTCTTCCCTCGACTCCTCTCCTATGCATTTTGTGGTTTTGGGTGGAGTGACCCTTGGGTGGTTATCCACCATTGATTTAATGATTGGTGGTATGGGAAACCACCCCTCGTGACCACAATACCTTTGTCCCTAGTGTTGTTAGAAATCTGCCACGTGGCCCCATGCTTTCCTCTCGATGCTTAGTTGTTTGTGCCCTACACAATATTCAGGAAATCCCTTAGTAGGCTATGTTATCAGAGTGGGGTCCTCTACCCTTTTCCTATTGGTATGCTTGTTGTTATTATTTCCTAGTGCTCATCTCCCAGAACTTCCCTTTGTGTGCCAAAACGGTTGTGCCAGGGTGAACCCTTGAGCCTACCACAGGTGGGCTCCACCTGTGGCCAATCAGGTGCATTCTCGTTGCTTCCATGTCTTCTTAGAGCTTTAAGTAGAGGCACTGCCATCCCTTCCACTGAGTTTGGAATATAATCTAACTTTGGCTATGCACCAAAGGCTCACCCATACAATTTTTAACTTTGCAAACTTGACTTGGAGTCATAAAGCTTTGACTGACTCTATCTTTCAAACCAGGAGGCCATTTTTGGACTTTTGCATACCACTGGAAATATTTTTCAGAGATCTTTCAATATCAGTGGGTTACACTTGCATCTAAGATCTACTATACTAAAACTGGCTCCAAACCCTCTGCACCATTTGTTTCCATGTTGCTCCTTACATCTGCTCCTTGAGAGCTTCTTTAACACCTGTTCCACCTATTGACTATGCTGAACACTTTTTTTCCATCACTCTATTGCCATCAATGACATCATATTTAAAAAATATCCCCCTTTGGCATTGATGGCAACACTAAAATCAAACAAAAAACTTTTTTTTCTTTTAGAAACACCCTTAGAAAAACATGAGTGCTACTCCCCTTGAGATAAACTTATGTTGTTGTAGTACCTATACTGGTATTATTGTTGTTCTTGAACACCATTATTTCTCCTTTTATCTTATATATTTATTCTCGTTTAGATCTCCCCTTCCATAGATCTCTCCCCTAGTTTTTAATTTTGCTTCATTTCACTAGATCTCTCTCCCTTTGACATCAATGGAAAAGCCACCAACATACTCCCCCTATCACTATGATTCTCCTATATAAAATCCTTCTCTTTCATGTTGATCCTTGTGGACCTGGTCACTTCACCAATATATGCTTAAAAATATAGACAACTACCTTTCTTCCTCTTAAATGAAGAGCTAGTGGAGCGAGGCAAGGCACAAGTCCCAATATTTGCTTCAAATATTCAAAGTGTTCTCTAGGAAGTGGCTTGGTGAAGATATTAGCAAATTTTTCTTTCATAGGAACATATTCCAGCTTCGTAATCTAGGCTGCAACTTTCTCTCTCAAGAAATGATAATTGATGGGGATATGAATTGTCTTAGAGTGAAAGGTTGTATTCTTTTACATGCTTATTGCACTTGTGTTTTCACAAATAATGGGATCGAATGATCATACAAAACTTGTATATCTTATAAAGTTTTCTTCATCCACAAAAGTTGAGTACAACAAGAAATTACTGTAATATATTTGGTTTCAATTATAGATAAGGAAATGGAAGCTTGCTTCTTGTTTAACCATGAGACTAGACTTTCTCCAAGAAATAAAACACCACCACTTGTGATTTTTCTATCATCCACATCACCTTCCCAATTAATATCAATATAAATAGTAAATGAAAAATATTTAACTCTGAGGTACCACAGACCATAGTCCATTAATCCTCTCAGATATATGAGGATCCTCTTGGATGCTAATAGATGGCTTTTCTAGGAGCTACTTGAAATTTTCCAACTATATCAATGATCTTCATGATGACTGGTCTTGAAGCTGTCAAATATAAGAGGTTTCCAATGATGGATCTATATAAGGAAATGGAAGCTTGCTTCTTGTTTAACCGTGAGACTAGACTTTCTCCAAGAAATAAAACACCACCACTTGTGATTTTTCTATCATCCACATCACCTTCCCAATTAATATCAATATAAATAGTAAATGAAAAATATTTAACTATGGGGTACCACAGACCATAGTCCATTAATCCTCTCAGATATATGAGGATCCTCTTGGATGCTAATAGATGGCTTTTCTAGGAGCTACTTCAAATTTTCCAACTATATCAATGATCTTCATGATGACTGGTCTTGAAGCTGTCAAATATAAGAGGTTGCCAATGATGGATCTATATAAGGAAATGGAAGCTTGCTTCTTGTTTAACCATGAGACTAGACTTTCTCCAAGAAATAAAACACCACCACTTGTGATTTTTCTATCATCCACATCACCTTCCCAATTAATATCAATATAAATAGTAAATGAAAAATATTTAACTCTGGGGTACCACAGACCATAGTCCATTAATCCTCTCAGATATATGAGGATCCTCTTGGATGCTAATAGATGGCTTTTCTAGGAGCTACTTGAAATTTTCCAACTATATCAATGATCTTCATGATGACTAGTCTTGAAGCTGTCAAATATAAGAGGTTGCCAATGATGGATCTATATAAGGAAATGGAAGCTTGCTTCTTGTTTAACCACGAGACTAGACTTTCTTAAAGAAATAAAACACCACCACTTGTGATTTTTCTATCATCCACATCACCTTCCCAATTAATATCAATATAAATAGTAAATGAAAAATATTTAACTCTGGGGTACCACAGACCATAGTCCATTAATCCTCTAAGATATATGAGGATCCTCTTGGATGCTAATAGATGGCTTTTCTAGGAGCTACTTGAAATTTTCCAACTATATCAATGATCTTCATGATGACTGGTCTTGAAGCTATCAAATATAAGAGGTTGCCAATGATGGATCTATATAAGGAAATGGAAGCTTGCTTCTCGTTTAACCATGAGACTAGACTTTCTCCAAGAAATAAAACACCACCACTTGTGATTTTTCTATCATCCACATCACCTTCCCCATTAATATAAATATAAATAGTAAATGAAAAATATTTAACTCTGGGGTACCACAGACCATAGTCCATTAATCCTCTTAGATATATGAGGATCCTCTTGGATGCTAATAGATGGCTTTTCTAGGAGCTACTTGAAATTTTCCAACTATATCAATGATCTTCATGACGACTGGTCTTGAAGCTGTCAAATATAAGAGGTTGCCAATGATGGATCTATATAAAGTTTGCTTCATACTAGAGATTCATCCATATTTCTAAGTTGTCAAATATAAGAGACTGCCAATGATGGATCTATATAAAGTTTGTTTCACTACTAAAGATTCATCCATCTTTCTAAGTTTGCAACTTGTCACCATTGCAGTACTCACCAAATAACATTCTTCAATGCCAAATTTATTCATCACTTCTTTGAGATATAAATATGCCTTCGGGGGCTTGTGCAATTTACAATCAGTAAAAGTAGGAAATCTCTCTAAGCATGGACATCTCAAACTTGACCTTCATATTAGCTACAAATTCACGATTTAGAAAATCTGGATCACTAGAAAAGATGACATCATCAACATATACTACTACCATAATAAGTTTTCCATCATTTTCCTTAACATATAAGTTGTTGTCAGTTGCATGTTAGAATATTATATATATTACAGAGAAATGGAACACATAAAATATTGCAGAAATATAAACACAGAAAATGCACAAAACAAGAGAGACACAGATATACGTGGTTCACTCAGTTTGGGCTACGTCCACCTCGAACAGCCAATCCTTCCTTTCTATTATCTAGCAAAATGAAGAGACACAACCTACAGCAAATCCACTATAATATCCTCTGTCTTATCTCACAGTCTCACCTCTCTGTTTCTCGCTCACACAGAATACACATCTATCTCACAGCCTCAAATACAATGCCCTCATACAAAGAGAGGGGTTTCCTTCTAGGGCAAAAAACCCTAAACT